>JAAAWM010010972.1:0-20000 GCA_036873465.1 Thinopyrum obtusiflorum | reverse complement strand
GGCAGCATACGCCACTTTATCACGGTCCTCAGTGCATCCGACTAGTGCCAGCAGATCCTCAATGGTGCGGACCCAGTCGTCTGCATCCAGGGGTTCAGCAGTCTCGATGAAAGTGGGTGGTGCATGCTTCTTGAATTCCACCAGTGTGGAACGTCCATGGCCGTGCCCCGCCGGCTGGCGGTTGACAGCCTGAGCAATCATCTGGAGGGCTGCAGTGTTGGCTTGGCGCTCCTCTCGAAAGGCTTGGAGAAGCTGAGCCATATCCATGCTTGGAGGAGGTGGTGGTGGTGGAGTCTGTCCTTGGGCTTGGTCCTGGCTGGCTCCGGCCTCAGCAGAACCTCCGGCTTCTTGCGGCTGGGTAGAGGTACCAGTACGTGTTACAACAGGCATCCTGTTGGAGCGGTCAAGGTCTCATGATTGGGAACAACAATGAGGGAAAGCAGTATAGATGGAATGCCTAGTAAGGGGGTGGTGTGACACAATTTAAGTTAAACAAAGGCCAGAAGGGCCAAACTCATGCATTAAAACCAAATGAGGAATGTAGTCGTTTACAAGTTCCCGAAGGGAAAGTACGACTTCATGAAAGCAAGCTGAACGCAAACGCAACATAACATGGTTTCACAAGAACCATTACAAGGACTCGACTTCGCAAAAGGGGTACACGACCTATCCTACCATAGGCTACGAGCTAGCCTATCCTAGTCCTGAACGGAGTCTAAGTGGTGGAATGCTCGGTCGGGTATTCTGGCTCCTCTGGATCTTCCTCCTCATCTTCATCTGTCTTGGTCCCCCCCCCCCCCCCCCCCCCCCCCCCCCCCCCCCCCCCCCCCCCCCCCCCCCCCCCCCCCCCCCCCCCCCCCCCCCCCCCCCCCCCCCCCCCCCCCCCCCCCCCCCCCCCCCCCCCCCCCCCCCCCCCCCCCCCCCCCCCCCCCCCCCCCCCCCCCCCCCCCCCCCCCCCCCCCCCCCCCCCCCCCCCCCCCCCCCCCCCCCCCCCCCCCCCCCCCCCCCCCCCCCCCCCCCCCCCCCCCCCCCCCCCCCCCCCCCCCCCCCCCCCCCCCCCCCCCCCCCCCCCCCCCCCCCCCCCCCCCCCCCCCCCCCCCCCCCCCCCCCCCCCCCCCCCCCCCCCCCCCCCCCCCCCCCCCCCCCCCCCCCCCCCCCCCCCCCCCCCCCCCCCCCCCCCCCCCCCCCCCCCCCCCCCCCCCCCCCCCCCCCCCCCCCCCCCCCCCCCCCCCCCCCCCCCCCCCCCCCCCCCCCCCCCCCCCCCCCCCCCCCCCCCCCCCCCCCCCCCCCCCCCCCCCCCCCCCCCCCCCCCCCCCCCCCCCCCCCCCCCCCCCCCCCCCCCCCCCCCCCCCCCCCCCCCCCCCCCCCCCCCCCCCCCCCCCCCCCCCCCCCCCCCCCCCCCCCCCCCCCCCCCCCCCCCCCCCCCCCCCCCCCCCCCCCCCCCCCCCCCCCCCCCCCCCCCCCCCCCCCCCCCCCCCCCCCCCCCCCCCCCCCCCCCCCCCCCCCCCCCCCCCCCCCCCCCCCCCCCCCCCCCCCCCCCCCCCCCCCCCCCCCCCCCCCCCCCCCCCCCCCCCCCCCCCCCCCCCCCCCCCCCCCCCCCCCCCCCCCCCCCCCCCCCCCCCCCCCCCCCCCCCCCCCCCCCCCCCCCCCCCCCCCCCCCCCCCCCCCCCCCCCCCCCCCCCCCCCCCCCCCCCCCCCCCCCCCCCCCCCCCCCCCCCCCCCCCCCCCCCCCCCCCCCCCCCCCCCCCCCCCCCCCCCCCCCCCCCCCCCCCCCCCCCAAATAGGCCTTTGAAAATCCATAACTCCTATTTTGCTGCTCCAAAACCAAAACCAAAAGTTGTCCCCTTCCTAGCCTTCCTCTTAGTATTTTACAAAAATAAGTTGACATTTTTGTGAGCACTTTGACTTTTCTGTTTTTATTATTGTCTTATTTTCCCGTTGTTTTCTTGCGACGTTAGATCCCGTGTTTGACGAGGTAGCTGAGGAAGAAGGAGGAGCAGAGCCTGAAGACTTTGAAGATCAAGCCAACCAAGGCAAGCAGCCCTTTGACCATGACTATGATACCCCTTTATATGCATGTCATTTTTAGCTCTTTATTATCGATGCATCGGAATCATGATGAGATGGTGAACCACGTGGGTTGGTTACCACGATTACTTCCTCGTTGATACTTGCAGTGTGCATGGCCCTACCTTCTTATGAGGGTTATGCCGGTGGGAGTAGATAGGATGCAAATGTAGATGCTACGCAAATGGGGTGGGTTTGTGCATGGTGAAGGAGGCAATGTGATTTCAAAAGTCTTTTCGAAAACCCCGTCGGGTGCCACCTATGCCCGAGGGAGATGATGAGATGGGTGACCACTTGATGACGAAGTGGTGTGCCAAGGAAGGTGTGTGTTGTTTTCAAAACGGATTGGTCGGAGTTGCGACCGTTATTCCCCCCCCCCCCCCCCCCCCCCCCCCCCCCCCCCCCCCCCCCCCCCCCCCCCCCCCCCCCCCCCCCCCCCCCCCCCCCCCCCCCCCCCCCCCCCCCCCCCCCCCCCCCCCCCCCCCCCCCCCCCCCCCCCCCCCCCCCCCCCCCCCCCCCCCCCCCCCCCCCCCCCCCCCCCCCCCCCCCCCCCCCCCCCCCCCCCCCCCCCCCCCCCCCCCCCCCCCCCCCCCCCCCCCCCCCCCCCCCCCCCCCCCCCCGAAATGTTCGGCACGGGGGTTACTACCAATCGAGTGGACTCCATGTTAGTATCGTCTAGGGAAAGGTAGTGATCGGGTGCTTACCCCGGGTACTTGAGGTACCGCGGGTCGTGGATGACACGGAAGTTCCCCGGATCTAGTGGGTAAAGTGTGCAACCTCTGCAGAGTGTAAAACTATTCGAATAGCCGTGTCCACGGTCAAGGACAGTTGGGTAACCGCTCTTGGGCTACGTCCACTTGTTTTCAAACCCGGTGTGTGTGAGATGATGGTGTTGTCTTGGATCAAGTCAGAGGACTTGACACGATTGAGATGGGTTGGTGCCCTCTCTGTTTATGATAAATGGGTTGGTGCCCCTTTCTATTTATGTTGATATCTGTGACCAGATCTTATGGTTACTTGAATTCTCTTGATGCATGCTTTATAGGATGTTGAACATGTCCTGCACTCAAAACTAGCTTTATGCAAAACTTTACCTATGTCATGCATTACTGTACCTTGAACCAAATCATGGGTTGCTTGCGAGTACATTCAAAGTACTCATTGGCTTGCCACTGGTTATTTAATTGACCAGGCATGGGAGAACCGGAGTTCGAAGAAGAGTTCTTTGGAGACGATCATGCGAACTAGGACGTTCCCAGTCAGAATGCCTGTAGGGTTAAGGCAGATGGCATGGGTTCTACTTATCGACGACGATTTCCGCTGCTATGTTTCATTTGATGTTCAGCCCTTAAGGCTTTATCGATGTAAGACTTGACCATGTTGGTCACTATTTGTGTAAGACGGTATGTATGGATGTAAGACTCTTGTTATTCAGCTTCTGTGTGTTCAGTGAGCATTGATCTCTGGGATCACTGTACACGTGCATTCGGTGATCACGACTTGCGAGTCGGGGTCCCCACAGAGCTGGTATCAGAGCCATCCTGACTGTAGGAAGCCTTAGTTAGCATGGACGTTAGTTAGAGCGAGACTATCCACCAGGTTACCCATATACCTATGTTTATGTTAGTATCCCAAACATAGGTCACATTCCTTTATTGACCCTTTCCCTTCCACTTTTTGTAGATGGCCGCCGTACCCGAGGACTTCCTGACCACTGGGTTTCCTGTGCTTCTTGAGGATAGCCTCAGGAAGTGCCAGTTCACTCGAGTCCCCACCTTCTCCTACCACGAGCACTGGGTCGACAGCACCAAGAGGGAGTATCACGTGGAGGTAGTCGTGAGGGCGAATGACGCCCCGACGAGCTGGTTCTTTGAGGGACCCCAGATGGCGACACTGCTTCTCGCCGTGGAGACTGCTGCCCTCAAGGCGCTGACTCGCCTCCGGGATCTCCTGCCAGAGATGGCGAGAGAGCCAGCCACTCGTTACCTGCCTTATCGTAAGGAAGGTGATGACGAGAGCAGCGCACCAGCACCACCCTTGGACGAGGGACTTTCTCTCCGCTTCCAGACCTACTTCAGCTTGTGTGCCGACAGTCTGGCACAACACCTGGCCTCGGAGTCGACGGAGCTTCGGAAGGAACTCCGCGAGACCAAGGAGCTCCTCCGCATAGTTCAGATGAAGGCAGACAGGATCAACCCCCCCCCCCCCCCCCCCCCCCCCCCCCCCCCCCCCCCCCCCCCCCCCCCCCCCCCCCCCCCCCCCCCCCCCCCCCCCCCCCCCCCCCCCCCCCCCCCCCCCCCCCCCCCCCCCCCCCCCCCCCCCCCCCCCCCCCCCCCCCCCCCCCCCCCCCCCCCCCCCCCCCCCCCCCCCCCCCCCCCCCCCCCCCCCCCCCCCCCCCCCCCCCCCCCCCCCCCCCCCCCCCCCCCCCCCCCCCCCCCCCCCCCCCCCCCCCCCCCCCCCCCCCCCCCCCCCCCCCCCCCCCCCCCCCCCCCCCCCCCCCCCCCCCCCCCCCCCCCCCCCCCCCCCCCCCCCCCCCCTCACTGAACACACAGAAGCTGAATAACAAGAGTCTTACATCCATACATACCATATTACACAAGTAGGACCATTATGGTCGAGCCTTGAGTACAACATCGCAGCGGAAAAACTTCATCGATAACTTGGACCCATGCCATCTGCCTTAACCCTACAGGCATTCTGACTGGGGAGCGTCCTAGCTCGCGTGCTCGTCTCCGAAGGGTTCCTCATCACATCCTGTTCTTTCATGCCTGGTCAATAAAATAACCAGTGGCAAGCCAATGAGTACTTTGAATGTACTCGCAAGCAACCCATGATTTGGTTCAAGGTACAGTAATGCATGACATAGGTAAAGTTTTTGCATAAAGCTAGTTTTGAGTGCAAGGACATGTTCAACATCCTATAAAGCATGCATCAAGAGAATTCAAGTAACCATGAGATCTGGTCACAGATATCAACATAAATAGAATGGGCACCAACCCATTTATCATAAACAGAGGGGGCACCAACCCATCTCAATCGTGTCAAGTCCTTTGACTTGATCCAAGACATCTCCATCATCTCACACACACTGGGTTTGAAAACAAGTGGACGTAGCCCAAGAGAGGTTACCCAACTGTCCATGACCGTGGACACGGCTATTCGAATAGTTTTACACTCTGCAGAGGTTGCACACTTTACCCACTAGATCCGGGGAGCTTCCGTGTCATCCACGACCCGCGGTACCTCAAGTACCCGGGGTAAGCACCCGATCACTACCTTTCCCTAGACGACACTAACATGGAGTCCACTCGATTGGTAGTATCCCCCGTGCCGAACATTTCACATCATAAAGTTGTGGAGCCTCGCTCCCATTTTCATCACATACCACAAGCACGGGGTACCAACGGTGTGTCCGGTGCCCTGTGAAAACAGTCATGGCCGCCCTACCTGGCACGACCCCGTCCCAAGAGAGAGCACCAACTCTCCCCCGTCACTAGTAATGCGGGCTCCAAGCTAGTATCGGTCTAGGTACTCAATAATGCCCTTTCCCATATAAGGGTAGAGTGGTCGCGCATGTAAGGTTGGAATAACGGTCGCAACTCCGACCAATCCGTTTTGAAAACAACACACACCTTCCATGGCACACCACTTCGTCATCAAGTGGTCACCCATCTCATCATCTCCCTCGGGCATAGGTGGCACCCGACAGGGTTTTCGAAAAGACTTTTGAAATCACATTGCCTCCTTCACCATGCACAAACCCACCCCATTTGCGTAGCATCTACATTTGCATCCTATCTACTCCCATCGGCATAACCCTCATAAGAAGGTAGGGCCATGCACACTGCAAGTATCAACGAGGAAGTAATCGTGGTAACCAACCCACGTGGTTCACCATCTCATCATGATTCCGATGCGACAATAATGAAGAGCTATAAATGACATGCATATAAAGGGGTTTCATAGTCATGGTCAAAGGGCTGCTTGCCTGTTTCAACAAGGTCTTCGAGGTCTTCAATGTCTCTGGTCCAACTCCGAGCATTTCGTCTACTTCGTCCACTATCGTTGAAAGCAACCATAATAAGCAACACAACAAGGCAAGAATAAATGTGCTCTAAAAATGGGAAGTTGACTTTTATTGGATACCTCTGGTCATATGAGGGATGACCAAAGTGATTTCATTGGAAGTGGGGAGATGAAGTATAGGAGTTGGAGGATTTGTTTGATTTTTAGAGCACTAGCAAACAGCAGACAACCATTCAATCAATGCAAGGACAAAACACTCAAAAGTTTTTGTCAAACCACATTTTAGCATGATTATTGACTTAAGTGCTGTGCCATGAAAATCAGGGTGTGACAGACCTACCCCCCTTACAAGAATCTCGTCCCCGAGATTCCCAACTAGGCGCGGAAAGGGGTATGGAAACCTGGATTCGGGTAGTCTTCACGTCCTCATGCTGCTTCTGCTTCTGTTTGGTGCTCCATTGAACTTGAAGTACTTGATGATGTGGCTTCGTGCGTGACGCTCTTCTTGATCCAGGTTGCTAATGTGTAGCTCGCAGTAGGTTAGATTGGGCTAGGGGTCTATGGCTCGGTGGTCAATGTCCTTATTAGTGCTCGGGCTAGCTAGGAAGTTGGAAACACTTTCGGGGTTGGGATGTATGGAAAGCGTTGTGCACCTCAGGTAGCTCAGGTGGCAACTCCAGCTGGTAGCCGTCTATTCCTCGTCTTGCGGTGATCCTGAGGGGGTTGTTAAATCTTGGAGTGATCTCGAAGAAGGCCGATGAATCTTGGGCGAGCTTCCCTTTGACAGGGAAGCGCTGGGTTCCTTTGAGAGGGGTGACCCGGAGATAAACATGGTCTCCAACCCGGAAGGTCATGTCTAGACGATGTGGGTCGGCGTAGCTCTTTTGTCTTGACTTGGCAGTCTTCAAACGTTCTCTGACAAGCTGGACTTGCTCTTCGGCTTCACGGGGGATGTCGGGCCCAAAGACAAGTCCTTCTCCGGTCTCTGACCAATTGAGGGGTGTGCGGCACTTCCGTCCGTATAACACTCCAAATGGTGCCACCTGAAGGCTTGACTTCAAGGTTAGTTAAGAATCCTGGTGCAACCAGTTCCAACCCGAAGCTTTCAAGTTCTTCATACAAGGCGGGCAGCTTGTCCTTAAGCATAGCATTCAAGGAACAAGCCTTTCTGCTTAATGCATCTGCTACCACATTTGCCTCCCCAGGGTGGTATTGAACACTGAGGTCATAATCTTTGATCAGCTCTAACCATCTTCTTTGCCTCGTGTTCAATTCCCTTTGAGTGAAAATATACTTCAGACTTTGTGATCCGTGTATATTTCACATCGCTTTCCTAAGGGGTAATGTTGCCATGTCTTCAGGGCATGAACCACTGTTGCTAGCTCAAGGTCATGAGTAGCATAGTTTTCTTCATGAGGCCGTAGTTGCCTTTGAGAGGAGTGGCTTGCAGATATGCACGGTCTTCAACGCGGAAGCTCATTCCTTGACGACGGTGGTTGGTATAGTTCTTCCTCCTTGACATGGCGGTCTCCGGATGTTCCCTAACCAGCTGATCAACTCTTCTTCCGTCTTCATGAGGGCATTCATGTCCTCAAGTAGGGATGATGATCTACTTGCCCAAGTACTCTATGAAGTATTTGGGGTACGTAGAGTGGGCTGAGGCATTGGTGAGGGTCCCGGTTGAGCATTGGTCAAGGTCTTGCTGATCTAGAGCCAAGGCCCAAGGTCATGATCCAACCGTGTTGTGGCTTGGTAGGGCAGAAGGGTTCCAAGGATTCTAGTGTGCGAGTGAACATTTATCCTCCTATCTTTAAGCACGGTTTCTGAGATGCCAATAGTCTATCTAGTCCTCCAAACAGATCACCTTATACTATTGAAAGCATCATTCGTATAGGTCAACTCCAATCTTCACTCATGCTAATCATATCCTCATGACTCCCAAGAGGAGATCTAAGAAAATCATATATGTCTACGATCCCCAAACTCATGTGTGTGCGGCCACCCCTAAAAATCCATGGGTAGAGCATACAAGCTTCCAAGCTGGAATAAAACAGGACAATCCAAGTGCTCATCCTACTCCTCCAAGGTCCATGCTGGCGCATCTCTGAATTAAGGAAACACGTCATATGCCACTCCAAAATCTTGTTTCCTTTCCTATGAATCAACTCCAACAACCTGTTAACTTCCATTAATCGCTACATAATCCATTAATTCTACAAACCCAACGCCTATGCTGGTGTTCCACATGATCTCCTAAAGTCCTTATAATCCCCATTACTTGAAAGGGCTGCCTTACTATAGTTAGTCCACCAATTGCCATTATTGTATTCTAATAATACTCCAAGGTCAAGCTCACAAAGATGCCTAAATAAACTCCGACAATTAGCCCAATCTCCTAGTTTATCGTCCACCGAGAAACATGGTATCATGATCGAGATCACCAGCCTAAATCCAATTTACTCCGAACCATGTAGACATACTCAGCATCTATATTCAACTAGGATCACCTATTTAACCCCAAGTCTTTTGTCCAACGAGAAATCCTACATGTTTCCCCCCAAGTCACTTACGTAATATCAACTGTCTCCTATCAATATCCCATGGCTAAGTTAAATCCAAATACTTCCAAGAATTTTAGCTTGCGATCAAATTCGTCCTATAAATCCAACTCACTCATGGGTAGTGAAAGCTACGCTACTCTATAATCATGATCCCACCAAGTTCATCACCAATATGGAAGCCTTATAATCCACCAAAGAGTCTCAGATAGTTCCTCAAAGTCATTGATATAAACTCATCAAGTCCTTGCCCTCTGTCCTTATATCCTTGAATTGGTCTCCCTATGGCATCGTCAGTTTTGGTGCGATCTTAGGAAGATAACGTGCTCATTCACTATGTCCACTAGTTCCATAATGAACCCAGTGACAAGCAAGGTTACGGAGGCTTAACAGATTCTCCTGCAATTCCGTAGGTTAAGCTCATGGTTAAGGTTTCGAGCTGGGGGTATCTCGTGGAGCCTCAAAGGGTCTAGGAACGGGTCTCTAATCTTGAGGGTTAAACCTAATTCTACGGGGTTGCACTTGGTCGAGGAGGTTGTAGTAAAAGTCATCAACGCTTGCTGGTCGCCGAGGTGAAATCCTTGGTGCATATTGTCTTGCTTGTCTTCGGTTGAGGAGAGAGATGAGAGGGGGGAAGTAGCATAGAGGAGGGGAACGCCTAAAGGGGGTTCTATAGTGCAAGTGCGAACAGACAAGTGCCAAATAGGCCAAACACAAACAACAAAATAAGGCAGGTGATATAGTCGCATACTTGTTGCCTAGGGCAAAAGTGCGACTTATATCAAAACATAAACAAATAAAAACAAGCAACACACAATCATGGTTCTACTCGAACCATCATACGGACTCGACTGCGCATAGGGGTACACGACTCATCCTACCCTAGGGGTTCTCGGACTCCATAGTCGTGCCTTGTGCCTCGTGCAGTCTCCCGGGTTTTCCTCAGGTGTTGCTACGTCTCTTGTAGTTGTTTGATGAAACGATCCCGGTTGAGCTTGAAGAGTCTTCAACAACTTCTTGCCTGTTGAAGTGATGGGGTGAAGGTGGCTTCTCATAGCAGGCATTGACTAGGCCTGCCATCGTCTTCTTAATCATGAAGGTCCCTTTTGTCTTCTAAGCCGTCGATGGTACCAGGTAGGTAATCCTTTATGCAATGACATATCAAGGCATAATAGAGGTCCATCATGTTGGTTACGTTGATGACCCCCCCCCCCCCCCCCCCCCCCCCCCCCCCCCCCCCCCCCCCCCCCCCCCCCCCCCCCGACACCAAGAGCGGGGGATGAGGAGAACCGTTTTCCTGCTCACTATGGTGAGGCGGACCAAATGGCTAGGTTCTCATCCATCGGTGGTTGCCGATACAACAACGGTAGTGACAGGGTTACTCTATTAGCGATGTATATCATGATCTTGCATATCCTATGCCCTGTTCATCGTGGGCTAAGGTTGCATCACCTTGGGGCAGTGTCAAGGGTGTCACCATCTCCTGGGTCTTCAGGTCCTCGTTCCTTGAGGATGTATCTTCTGTTGGTATCGTCTTGTTGTGACGTCGCCAACCTTGAGTTCAGGAGATGTAGGTGAATGTCTGGCAAGGCATCTTCCTTCTAGATTATCCGCGAGGATTACAAGAAATCCAGTGGTCAGGGCATAAGGGTTCTAGCGACCAAAGGTTTGAAGGGGAAGAGTTTAATAAGGAAAGTATACCTTAGTTTTCGAAAAACTGAGGAGGGAAGAGAAGCATAGATAGTTTTGGAAAACTAGTAGTAGTTTTGGAAAGAGTTTTACCCTAACTAACGACCATGCTAACTAAGGCTTCCTACAGTCAACCTGGCTCTGATACCAGCTCTGTGGGGACCCCGACTCATAAGTCGTGATCACCGACCCCCCCCCCCCCCCCCCCCCCCCCCCCCCCCCCCCCCCCCCCCCCCCCCCCCCCCCCCCCCCCCCCCCCCCCCCCCCCCCCCCCCCCCCCCCCCCCCCCCCCCCCCCCCCCCCCCCCCCCCCCCCCCCCCCCCCCCCCCCCCCCCCCCCCCCCCCCCCCCCCCCCCCCCCCCCCCCCCCCCCCCCCCCCCCCCCCCCCCCCCCCCCCCCCCCCCCCCCCCCCCCCCCCCCCCCCCCCCCCCCCCCCCCCCCCCCCCCCCCCCCCCCCCCCCCCCCCCCCCCCCCCCCCCCCCCCCCCCCCCCCCCCCCCCCCCCCCCCCCCCCCCCCCCCCCCCCCCCCCCCCCCCCCCCCCCCCCCCCCCCCCCCCCCCCCCCCCCCCCCCCCCCCCCCCCCCCCCCCCCCCCCCCCCCCCCCCCCCCCCCCCCCCCCCCCCCCCCCCCCCCCCCCCCCCCCCCCCCCCCCCCCCCCCCCCCCCCCCCCCCCCCCCCCCCCCCCCCCCCCCCCCCCCCCCCCCCCCCCCCCCCCCCCCCCCCCCCCCCCCCCCCCCCCCCCCCCCCCCCCCCCCCCCCCCCCCCCCCCCCCCCCCCCCCCCCCCCCCCCCCCCCCCCCCCCCCCCCCCCCCCCCCCCCCCCCCCCCCCCCCCCCCCCCCCCCCCCCCCCCCCCCCCCCCCCCCCCCCCCCCCCCCCCCCCCCCCCCCCCCCCCCCCCCCCCCCCCCCCCCCCCCCCCCCCCCCCCCCCCCCCCCCCCCCCCCCCCCCCCCCCCCCCCCCCCCCCCCCCCCCCCCCCCCCCCCCCCCCCCCCCCCCCCCCCCCCCCCCCCCCCCCCCCCCCCCCCCCCCCCCCCCCCCCCCCCCCCCCCCCCCCCCCCCCCCCCCCCCCCCCCCCCCCCCCCCCCCCCCCCCCCCCCCCCCCCCCCCCCCCCCCCCCCCCCCCCCCCCCCCCCCCCCCCCCCCCCCCCCCCCCCCCCCCCCCCCCCCCCCCCCCCCCCCCCCCCCCCCCCCCCCCCCCCCCCCCCCCCCCCCCCCCCCCCCCCCCCCCCCCCCCCCCCCCCCCCCCCCCCCCCCCCCCCCCCCCCCCCCCCCCCCCCCCCCCCCCCCCCCCCCCCCCCCCCCCCCCCCCCCCCCCCCCCCCCCCCCCCCCCCCCCCCCCCCCCCCCCCCCCCCCCCCCCCCCCCCCCCCCCCCCCCCCCCCCCCCCCCCCCCCCCCCCCCCCCCCCCCCCCCCCCCCCCCCCCCCCCCCCCCCCCCCCCCCCCCCCCCCCCCCCCCCCCCCCCCCCCCCCCCCCCCCCCCCCCCCCCCCCCCCCCCCCCCCCCCCCCCCCCCCCCCCCCCCCCCCCCCCCCCCCCCCCCCCCCCCCCCCCCCCCCCCCCCCCCCCCCCCCCCCCCCCCCCCCCCCCCCCCCCCCCCCCCCCCCCCCCCCCCCCCCCCCCCCCCCCCCCCCCCCCCCCCCCCCCCCCCCCCCCCCCCCCCCCCCCCCCCCCCCCCCCCCCCCCCCCCCCCCCCCCCCCCCCCCCCCCCCCCCCCCCCCCCCCCCCCCCCCCCCCCCCCCCCCCCCCCCCCCCCCCCCCCCCCCCCCCCCCCCCCCCCCCCCCCCCCCCCCCCCCCCCCCCCCCCCCCCCCCCCCCCCCCCCCCCCCCCCCCCCCCCCCCCCCCCCCCCCCCCCCCCCCCCCCCCCCCCCCCCCCCCCCCCCCCCCCCCCCCCCCCCCCCCCCCCCCCCCCCCCCCCCCCCCCCCCCCCCCCCCCCCCCCCCCCCCCCCCCCCCCCCCCCCCCCCCCCCCCCCCCCCCCCCCCCCCCCCCCCCCCCCCCCCCCCCCCCCCCCCCCCCCCCCCCCCCCCCCCCCCCCCCCCCCCCCCCCCCCCCCCCCCCCCCCCCCCCCCCCCCCCCCCCCCCCCCCCCCCCCCCCCCCCCCCCCCCCCCCCCCCCCCCCCCCCCCCCCCCCCCCCCCCCCCCCCCCCCCCCCCCCCCCCCCCCCCCCCCCCCCCCCCCCCCCCCCCCCCCCCCCCCCCCCCCCCCCCCCCCCCCCCCCCCCCCCCCCCCCCCCCCCCCCCCCCCCCCCCCCCCCCCCCCCCCCCCCCCCCCCCCCCCCCCCCCCCCCCCCCCCCCCCCCCCCCCCCCCCCCCCCCCCCCCCCCCCCCCCCCCCCCCCCCCCCCCCCCCCCCCCCCCCCCCCCCCCCCCCCCCCCCCCCCCCCCCCCCCCCCCCCCCCCCCCCCCCCCCCCCCCCCCCCCCCCCCCCCCCCCCCCCCCCCCCCCCCCCCCCCCCCCCCCCCCCCCCCCCCCCCCCCCCCCCCCCCCCCCCCCCCCCCCCCCCCCCCCCCCCCCCCCCCCCCCCCCCCCCCCCCCCCCCCCCCCCCCCCCCCCCCCCCCCCCCCCCCCCCCCCCCCCCCCCCCCCCCCCCCCCCGAGAGTTGGTGCTCTCTCTTGGGACGGGGTCGTGCCAGGTAGGGCGGCCATGACTGTTTTAACAGGGCACCGGATACACCGTTGTGTCCCCTCTCGGATGTTACGATCTCGAGTGAGTCTCATATGATGTACATCATGAGGATATGGAACGACGAGTGGACTCCTTGTTAGTGTTGTCTAGGGAAAGATAGTGATCGGGTGCTTACCCCAGGTACTTGAGGTACCGCGGGTCGTGGATGACACGGAAGTTCCCCGAATCTTGTGGGTAAAGTGTGCAACCTCTGCAGAGTGTAAAACTATTCGAATAGCCATGTCCATGGTCAAGAACAGTTGGGCGGTGCTGCTTAAACTACGTCCAGAATTTTACAAACCACGTGTGCGTGTGTGTGTGTGTTGATGAAGCTAAATGGGTTAAGTCAGATGACTTGACACGATGATCAAGTTGGATTGGTGTCCAACTCTGTTTATGTTGATATCTGTAACTTGTTCGTACGGATATATGCACTCTCATGATGCATACTTTACAGGTTGATAGATCATGCCATTGCACTCAAAACTAGCCTTCTGCAAACTACCTACTTAGTGCTATATCATTGCATTATTGTGCCTTGTTGCAATCATGGGTTGCTTGCGAGTACATTCAAAGTACTCATTGGCTTGCCACTGGTTATTTTATTGGCCAGGCATGGAAGAACAGGAGTTCGAAGAAGAGTTCTTTGGAGACGAACATGTGAACTAGGACGTTTCCCAGTCAGAATGCATGTAGGGTTAAGGCAGATGGCATGGGTTCTACTTATCGACGAAAGATTTCCGCTGCTTAAGTTTATTTGATATTCAGCCCTCGTGGCTTTATATATGTAAGACTTGACCATAATGGTCATAATTTGTGTAAGACGATATGTATGGATATAAGACTCTTGTTATTCAGCTTCTGTGTGTTCAGTGAGCATTGATCTCTGGGATCACTGTACACGTGCATTCGGTGATCATGACTTATGAGTCGGGATCCCCACATTGCGGGGGCTCTTCCGTGAAGGGATCTTCCTGGACTGATAGTGTGTGATGATGCTCTAAGAACACATTGTTGGGAATGGGCTCTCGCTTAGAACCTATCTTAGCGAGGTCATCTACTGCCTGGTTCTTCAGTCGGGGAATATGGTGGAGCTCTAGACCTTCAAACTTCTTTTCTATCTTTCTAATTGCATTGCAATATCCAGTCATAGCCGGGCTTCTGACATCCCACTCTTTCATCACTTGATTAACCACCAAATCTGAGTCGCCGAAGACCATTAGGTGACGGACGCCAAGTGAAATGGCCATTCGCAACCCATAGAAAAGAGCTTCGTACTCAGCCTCATTGTTGGAGGAATCAAAGTGAATTTGAAGGACATAGCTAAGTTTGTCGCCTCGCGGAGATACCAGAACAACTCCAGCACCAGAACCACTCAACATTTTGGACCCATCAAAGAACATAGTCCAATGTTCCAACTGGACTTGAATCAGTTGTTGCTGTTCAATCCACTCGACAAGGAAATCTGCTATTGCTTGGGATTTGATTGCTTTCTTTGCCTCGAACTTCCCCCCCCCCCCCCCCCCCCCCCCCCCCCCCCCCCCCCCCCCCCCCCCCCCCCCCCCCCCCCCCCCCCCCCCCCCCCCCCCCCCCCCCCCCCCCCCCCCCCCCCCCCCCCCCCCCCCCCCCCCCCCCCCCCCCCCCCCCCCCCCCCCCCCCCCCCCCCCCCCCCCCCCCCCCCCCCCCCCCCCCCCCCCCCCCCCCCCCCCCCCCCCCCCCCCCCCCCCCCCCCCCCCCCCCCCCCCCCCCCCCCCCCCCCCCCCCCCCCCCCCCCCCCCCCCCCCCCCCCCCCCCCCCCCCCCCCCCCCCCCCCCCCCCCCCCCCCCCCCCCCCCCCCCCCCCCCCCCCCCCCCCCCCCCCCCCCCCCCCCCCCCCCCCCCCCCCCCCCCCCCCCCCCCCCCCCCCCCCCCCCCCCCCCCCCCCCCCCCCCCCCCCCCCCCCCCCCCCCCCCCCCCCCCCCCCCCCCCCCCCCCCCCCCCCCCCCCCCCCCCCCCCCCCCCCCCCCCCCCCCCCCCCCCCCCCCCCCCCCCCCCCCCCCCCCCCCCCCCCCCCCCCCCCCCCCCCCCCCCCCCCCCCCCCCCCCCCCCCCCCCCCCCCCCCCCCCCCCCCCCCCCCCCCCCCCCCCCCCCCCCCCCCCCCCCCCCCCCCCCCCCCCCCCCCCCCCCCCCCCCCCCCCCCCCCCCCCCCCCCCCCCCCCCCCCCCCCCCCCCCCCCCCCCCCCCCCCCCCCCCCCCCCCCCCCCCCCCCCCCCCCCCCCCCCCCCCCCCCCCCCCCCCCCCCCCCCCCCCCCCCCCCCCCCCCCCCCCCCCCCCCCCCCCCCCCCCCCCCCCCCCCCCCCCCCCCCCCCCCCCCCCCCCCCCCCCCCCCCCCCCCCCCCCCCCCCCCCCCCCCCCCCCCCCCCCCCCCCCCCCCCCCCCCCCCCCCCCCCCCCCCCCCCCCCCCCCCCCCCCCCCCCCCCCCCCCCCCCCCCCCCCCCCCCCCCCCCCCCCCCCCCCCCCCCCCCCCCCCCCCCCCCCCCCCCCCCCCCCCCCCCCCCCCCCCCCCCCCCCCCCCCCCCCCCCCCCCCCCCCCCCCCCCCCCCCCCCCCCCCCCCCCCCCCCCCCCCCCCCCCCCCCCCCCCCCCCCCCCCCCCCCCCCCCCCCCCCCCCCCCCCCCCCCCCCCCCCCCCCCCCCCCCCCCCCCCCCCCCCCCCCCCCCCCCCCCCCCCCCCCCCCCCCCCCCCCCCCCCCCCCCCCCCCCCCCCCCCCCCCCCCCCCCCCCCCCCCCCCCCCCCCCCCCCCCCCCCCCCCCCCCCCCCCCCCCCCCCCCCCCCCCCCCCCCCCCCCCCCCCCCCCCCCCCCCCCCCCCCCCCCCCCCCCCCCCCCCCCCCCCCCCCCCCCCCCCCCCCCCCCCCCCCCCCCCCCCCCCCCCCCCCCCCCCCCCCCCCCCCCCCCCCCCCCCCCCCCCCCCCCCCCCCCCCCCCCCCCCCCCCCCCCCCCCCCCCCCCCCCCCCCCCCCCCCCCCCCCCCCCCCCCCCCCCCCCCCCCCCCCCCCCCCCCCCCCCCCCCCCCCCCCCCCCCCCCCCCCCCCCCCCCCCCCCCCCCCCCCCCCCCCCCCCCCCCCCCCCCCCCCCCCCCCCCCCCCCCCCCCCCCCCCCCCCCCCCCCCCCCCCCCCCCCCCCCCCCCCCCCCCCCCCCCCCCCCCCCCCCCCCCCCCCCCCCCCCCCCCCCCCCCCCCCCCCCCCCCCCCCCCCCCCCCCCCCCCCCCCCCCCCCCCCCCCCCCCCCCCCCCCCCCCCCCCCCCCCCCCCCCCCCCCCCCCCCCCCCCCCCCCCCCCCCCCCCCCCCCCCCCCCCCCCCCCCCCCCCCCCCCCCCCCCCCCCCCCCCCCCCCCCCCCCCCCCCCCCCCCCCCCCCCCCCCCCCCCCCCCCCCCCCCCCCCCCCCCCCCCCCCCCCCCCCCCCCCCCCCCCCCCCCCCCCCCCCCCCCCCCCCCCCCCCCCCCCCCCCCCCCCCCCCCCCCCCCCCCCCCCCCCCCCCCCCCCCCCCCCCCCCCCCCCCCCCCCCCCCCCCCCCCCCCCCCCCCCCCCCCCCCCCCCCCCCCCCCCCCCCCCCCCCCCCCCCCCCCCCCCCCCCCCCCCCCCCCCCCCCCCCCCCCCCCCCCCCCCCCCCCCCCCCCCCCCCCCCCCCCCCCCCCCCCCCCCCCCCCCCCCCCCCCCCCCCCCCCCCCCCCCCCCCCCCCCCCCCCCCCCCCCCCCCCCCCCCCCCCCCCCCCCCCCCCCCCCCCCCCCCCCCCCCCCCCCCCCCCCCCCCCCCCCCCCCCCCCCCCCCCCCCCCCCCCCCCCCCCCCCCCCCCCCCCCCCCCCCCCCCCCCCCCCCCCCCCCCCCCCCCCCCCCCCCCCCCCCCCCCCCCCCCCCCCCCCCCCCCCCCCCCCCCCCCCCCCCCCCCCCCCCCCCCCCCCCCCCCCCCCCCCCCCCCCCCCCCCCCCCCCCCCCCCCCCCCCCCCCCCCCCCCCCCCCCCCCCCCCCCCCCCCCCCCCCCCCCCCCCCCCCCCCCCCCCCCCCCCCCCCCCCCCCCCCCCCCCCCCCCCCCCCCCCCCCCCCCCCCCCCCCCCCCCCCCCCCCCCCCCCCCCCCCCCCCCCCCCCCCCCCCCCCCCCCCCCCCCCCCCCCCCCCCCCCCCCCCCCCCCCCCCCCCCCCCCCCCCCCCCCCCCCCCCCCCCCCCCCCCCCCCCCCCCCCCCCCCCCCCCCCCCCCCCCCCCCCCCCCCCCCCCCCCCCCCCCCCCCCCCCCCCCCCCCCCCCCCCCCCCCCCCCCCCCCCCCCCCCCCCCCCCCCCCCCCCCCCCCCCCCCCCCCCCCCCCCCCCCCCCCCCCCCCCCCCCCCCCCCCCCCCCCCCCCCCCCCCCCCCCCCCCCCCCCCCCCCCCCCCCCCCCCCCCCCCCCCCCCCCCCCCCCCCCCCCCCCCCCCCCCCCCCCCCCCCCCCCCCCCCCCCCCCCCCCCCCCCCCCCCCCCCCCCCCCCCCCCCCCCCCCCCCCCCCCCCCCCCCCCCCCCCCCCCCCCCCCCCCCCCCCCCCCCCCCCCCCCCCCCCCCCCCCCCCCCCCCCCCCCCCCCCCCCCCCCCCCCCCCCCCCCCCCCCCCCCCCCCCCCCCCCCCCCCCCCCCCCCCCCCCCCCCCCCCCCCCCCCCCCCCCCCCCCCCCCCCCCCCCCCCCCCCCCCCCCCCCCCCCCCCCCCCCCCCCCCCCCCCCCCCCCCCCCCCCCCCCCCCCCCCCCCCCCCCCCCCCCCCCCCCCCCCCCCCCCCCCCCCCCCCCCCCCCCCCCCCCCCCCCCCCCCCCCCCCCCCCCCCCCCCCCCCCCCCCCCCCCCCCCCCCCCCCCCCCCCCCCCCCCCCCCCCCCCCCCCCCCCCCCCCCCCCCCCCCCCCCCCCCCCCCCCCCCCCCCCCCCCCCCCCCCCCCCCCCCCCCCCCCCCCCCCCCCCCCCCCCCCCCCCCCCCCCCCCCCCCCCCCCCCCCCCCCCCCCCCCCCCCCCCCCCCCCCCCCCCCCCCCCCCCCCCCCCCCCCCCCCCCCCCCCCCCCCCCCCCCCCCCCCCCCCCCCCCCCCCCCCCCCCCCCCCCCCCCCCCCCCCCCCCCCCCCCCCCCCCCCCCCCCCCCCCCCCCCCCCCCCCCCCCCCCCCCCCCCCCCCCCCCCCCCCCCCCCCCCCCCCCCCCCCCCCCCCCCCCCCCCCCCCCCCCCCCCCCCCCCCCCCCCCCCCCCCCCCCCCCCCCCCCCCCCCCCCCCCCCCCCCCCCCCCCCCCCCCCCCCCCCCCCCCCCCCCCCCCCCCCCCCCCCCCCCCCCCCCCCCCCCCCCCCCCCCCCCCCCCCCCCCCCCCCCCCCCCCCCCCCCCCCCCCCCCCCCCCCCCCCCCCCCCCCCCCCCCCCCCCCCCCCCCCCCCCCCCCCCCCCCCCCCCCCCCCCCCCCCCCCCCCCCCCCCCCCCCCCCCCCCCCCCCCCCCCCCCCCCCCCCCCCCCCCCCCCCCCCCCCCCCCCCCCCCCCCCCCCCCCCCCCCCCCCCCCCCCCCCCCCCCCCCCCCCCCCCCCCCCCCCCCCCCCCCCCCCCCCCCCCCCCCCCCCCCCCCCCCCCCCCCCCCCCCCCCCCCCCCCCCCCCCCCCCCCCCCCCCCCCCCCCCCCCCCCCCCCCCCCCCCCCCCCCCCCCCCCCCCCCCCCCCCCCCCCCCCCCCCCCCCCCCCCCCCCCCCCCCCCCCCCCCCCCCCCCCCCCCCCCCCCCCCCCCCCCCCCCCCCCCCCCCCCCCCCCCCCCCCCCCCCCCCCCCCCCCCCCCCCCCCCCCCCCCCCCCCCCCCCCCCCCCCCCCCCCCCCCCCCCCCCCCCCCCCCCCCCCCCCCCCCCCCCCCCCCCCCCCCCCCCCCCCCCCCCCCCCCCCCCCCCCCCCCCCCCCCCCCCCCCCCCCCCCCCCCCCCCCCCCCCCCCCCCCCCCCCCCCCCCCCCCCCCCCCCCCCCCCCCCCCCCCCCCCCCCCCCCCCCCCCCCCCCCCCCCCCCCCCCCCCCCCCCCCCCCCCCCCCCCCCCCCCCCCCCCCCCCCCCCCCCCCCCCCCCCCCCCCCCCCCCCCCCCCCCCCCCCCCCCCCCCCCCCCCCCCCCCCCCCCCCCCCCCCCCCCCCCCCCATATTTACAAAGGAAATATTCTCCAAATATTCCAAGAAAATTCTATCATGTCTCATATGACATATTGGATGATCTTGCCAAGTCTCCTGACTTGGAGAACAAGATAACATCATCAAAACCTCTCAAAACCATTTCTGTCCATTTTGAAGTTTGAGCAACTTTACATTACCAAACATGTCCAAATGTTCTCAAACCTTGTGAACTTGCTCAAATGGTCTAATTATGCATCTAGACCAAATGGCACAAGTTGGAGAGCAAGTTAACTTGATCAAAGTGCCCCAAAACTCTTTCTGTCCAGAACCATATTTGAACAACTTTGCATTACCAACTTTCTCTCCTTGACCCCAACTTTTGTGATCATGATCACATAACCAAATGAGGCCACCACACCAAGTGGTGCATCAAGGAGAAGTGATTTACTCAACTAAATCTACACAAGTTCATTTCTGCTAATTCCTAGGGTTTACCAAAGTTGCATTGTCAACTTTCCTCAAATGATCTCCAAACTGGTGGAAGGCCCTAATTATATGTGTCATTTCACCCTATGGAGTCTCATGGCAGATGCAAATCATTTACTTGCCCAAACCATCATCAAACACCTTCTGGCAGATAATTAAAATGCCTATTTTGGCCACTTCCACTATTCTCCATGAGCTCAACTTGTTACCACAGCCCCACCTGGTCCCCTTGCACGTCCAGTAGCAATGGCTGATCCACAGCTCAATTATTTGGAGGTGAAACCCTCACTTTCCCCCTCTGGACAACAGCTTTCCTCCCATTCTCTCACCTCTCTCTCACTCCTGGCAATCCCCAGGGCATCCAATGCCTTTCCCACATTGTTTACTCCCCTGAGCAGCCGCTA
>JAAAWM010010971.1:7500-57220 GCA_036873465.1 Thinopyrum obtusiflorum | reverse complement strand
CAGGCCCGTGGCCGCAGTTTGGAATCAGCCAGCAGGGCAGCTCACGGCAATGGCCACGGCAGCGGCTATGGACAGCAAGGACCGCGGCGGTCTGTGGAGACGTATTGCAGCGGTGGCGGATCAACTCGGAGGCGGCCGGTGGACTGAGGCCGCGTGCGCGACCACAGCGGCAGAGTTGTTGTTCGGTCGGGTTGAGGCGACCGCAGTCATCGTCGAGTAGGAGCCGTGGCCGCCCATGAGGAGGTGAGGCGCGATCGAACCGGCGGCGATGAGGCGGAGGCGAACTCGCACATGGCGAGGCCGGCGGTTTAGCAGGGACTACGGCAGTTTGTGGAGGCCCGCGCTCGTGGCCTCAAGGTGCGGAAGGTGGAGATAATCCGGCCGACGGGGCGCAGGGGCACATGAGCCAGAGGCTGGGAAACAATCGGCCATGACGACTTGGAACAGAGGCAGGGCGGCTGGCGGGTGATGGCTCGGAATAACCGTGGCGGCTCAACCGGCGGAGGCGCGCTGAACCGGCGGCGGTTTAGAGTGGCCCCGGCAATTTAAGATGGCCTCTACGGGATCAAAGGCGGCCCGCGCTGGCAGCGGCTCAAGGCGGCGCAAGTCACGGCTGCATGGCTCGGGCGCAGCCGGCGGAGCGGCCAGGGGGTGCTGGAACGAGGCACGGCGACCCGGCGGCACGGTAGGCCAGCGAGCGGTGGCAACTTCAGCGGCTCGCAGTGACTCGGAAGCAGGGCCGGGCCCTCCTATCGGAAGCCGACACGGCATAAGCGAGCAGGCCATCGTGAAGCGAGGGCGTCTTGTGGTAAGGCCGCGACCACGCGTTCCCGAGGCGTCGCGGCAGAGGACCATACGGCGGAGGCGAAGTGACGGTGCCGGGGCGGCTTATGGCAGAGATAGCGATGAACCGGCCGCGTCGTGGCGGCTTTTGGCAGATGTGACTGGAGGAGGAGTTTCGAGGTGGCTTAGGCCGGTCCGAGGCCCTGAAGGCAGAGTCTGGTGAGGCAGCTTGGCGACGAAGCGGGTCGGCGACTTGTCAGAAAACGGGTGGCTGAGCACCGGGTTGGCGAAACACCGGCCTGGCGGATCTGCGGGGCCGAGCAGCTTCGGACGCGTTGGCGGGTTGCTGCAGCGGTTAACAGGGACGAAGCGAGCGCCGCGATGGTGACCGTGGGCGGTGACTCGAAGCGAGACGGCAGGCGGCTCTCAACAGAAGCAAGGCCGGCTCGAGGCTGCAGTGGTGAGCTTGCGCGAACGATGGAAGCGGGTCAGGCGGCCGCCGGCATAAAACTAGTGAGATGGCTCGGGGCCACGAGCTCGGGCGGCTCGGAAGCAGCGCCAGGCTGGGGTGGCTTGGCAGCGGCGACTCAACGCTGGCCGCGGTAGAAACGGCTAATCGCGCGGCAAAGGGCTCGAAGCAGAGATGAGGCAGTTTAACCCAGGTGTTGACTCCTCCACCGGGTCATAGAACGCAACTCAATGGGGACGGGCAGCAGCAGCTGGGGCGGCAGATTGTAAGCCGGATGGCTGTGCATACGCGCGCGCGGAGTAGAAACAGAGGTAGACGAGGTACTTTTGCAGAGGCCAGTGCAGCGGAGGCCGGTTCGAGGACGAAACGGCGGCTTGCCAGCGAAGGCCGAGGCCGGTTCGAGCGGAAGCAGGCCAGCGATGGGAAGTGTGGTTGCGGCCGCAGAGTCCGGGTCGTAATTGGCTCGGCGGCTTAACCCCCCTTTTTTTTAACTGGATCCGTATCCTTTCCTGCGTCATGGCTGGCCGTGGAACGACTAGTACTCCTGAACAATGGCCCTCACGTGGATAGCAATACTTAGAACCGGTCAAACCAAAGGAACTCCTAGATCCTCGTGTGTGGATGTCGTTGTTGTACTTTTTCCTTTTCTCCTTCTCAATCTGAATCGGACCCAAACCGTTGTCGCTTGTACCTTGATCTTGAGATGAGAATTGATTTGATCTCTGATGACTGAACACGGAGTCGATGTAGATTCTTCTGACCGGCTTTTCTTCATCTGGCCGATGGTGAGCTTCTCGATGCTTAGGAAAGATCCCTCCAAGAACTCATCACCACCGTGCGCGAGCCCCACGGTGGGCGCCCACTGTCATGGAATTGTCACGGCAGATGTCCTAGTGTGAGGACTTAGTCGTGAGACCAACGCATCTATGTGGTAGCTTGAGAGGGGTTGAGCGGAATCGGGAGACGCAACTCAAGACAAGGGTTTAGACAGCTTCGGGCCCCGGGAAACATCATCCGGTAATAACCCTACATGTTGTTTGTGGCTAGGTCTCATTATCATCACGAGGGAGTCGCCGTAAACCGGCCCTCCCAGTTATGTCTAACCCTAAGATTATTTCTCCTCCCTCTTGGGGTGCCCTGCCCCTCCTTATATATGTTGAAGGGGTGGGTTACATGTAGAGTCCAACTCGGATTAAGACTTAAACTATTTTGACTTCTCCTCATGGGCTTCATAACGTCTTGGGCTTCATAACCCCAGGCGACTCTATCTGTCGGGTTATGACTGTCAACCGAGTTATCACTGTCTGCCGGGTTATGACTGTCTGCCGGTTTATGATAGTCTGCCGGTTTATGATGGTCTGCCGGGTTATGACTTCCTTCCGGTTTATGATTGTCTGCCGAGTTATGACTTCCTGCCGGGTTATGATTGTCTGCTGGTTTATCATCTGACTTAACTCCTGCCGGGTTATCATCTGACTTAACTCCTGCCGGGTTATCATCTGACTTAACTCCTGCCGGGTTATTATCTGACTTAACTCCTGCCGGTTTACCAAGTCCCAGCCGGGTTATAACTCCGGCCGGGTCATACCGCGGGGTATATCCCCGGCAGTTTTGGTAGTATCTGTGAGTCACGAGGACTCAGCAATCTCAAAACCTGCGAGATCAAGACTATTTAAGCTTATGGGTAGGATGAGGTAATGAGGTGGAGTTGCAGCAAGCGCTAAGCAAATATGGTGGCTAACATACGAATACAAGAGTAAGATGAGAAACTACGCAACGATCGTGAAGCTAGAAGTGATCAAGAAGTGATCCTGAAACTACTTACGTTCAAACATAACCCAAAACGTGTTCACTTCCCGGCCTCCGCCGAAAAGAGACCATCACGGCTACACACGCGGTTGATGCATTTTAATTAAGTCAAGTGTCAAGTTCTCTACAACCGGATATTAACAAATTCCCATCTGCCACATAACCGCGGGCACGGCTCTCGAAAGTTTATACCCTGCAGGGGTGTCCCAACTTAGCCCATCACAAGCTCTCACGATCAACAAAGGATATTCCTTCTCCCGGAACAACCCGATCAGACTCGGAATCTTGGTTACAAGACATTTCAACAATGGTAAAACAAGACCAGCAAGACCGCCCGAATGTGCTGACAAATCCCGATAGGAGCTGCACATATCTCGTTCTCAGGGCACACCGGATAGGTCAAGCTACGAGTAAAACCAGCCCTCAAGTTTCCCCAAGGTGGCCCGCAGGTTGCCCGGTTCGGACCAACACTCAGAGGAGCACTGGCCCGGGGGGGTTTAAAATAAAGATGACCCTCGGGGCTGCAGCTCCCAAGGGAAAAGTATAGGTGGTGGTAGGCAATTGTTAAAACCAAGGTTGGGCCTTGTTGGAGGAGTTTTATTCAAAGCGAACTGTCAAGGGGGTCCCATAACCCCAACCGCGTAAGGAACGCAAAATCAAGGAACATAACACCGGTATGACGGAAACTAGGGCGGCAAGAGTGGAACAAAACACCGAGCAAAAGGCCAAGCCTTCCACCCTTTGCCAAGTATATAGATGCATTAAGTAAAATAAGAGATATTGTGATATCCCAACATGTTCATGTTCCAACATGGAGCAATCTTCAACTTCACCTGCAACTAACAACGCTATAAGAGGGGCTGAGCAAAGCGGTAACATAGCCAAACAACGGTTTCCTAGGAAGGTGGGTTAGAGGCTTGACATGGCAATATGGGAGGCATGATATGACAAGTGGTAGGTAGAGCGACATAGCGATAGAGCGAACAACTAGCAAGCAAAGATAGAAGTGATATCGAGGGTAATGATCATCTTGCCTGAGATCCCGCAAGGAAGAAGAACGAGTCCAAGAAGTAGACGAACCAACATAGTCGAACGAATCCTCACAATCGCAATGTAACCGGAACTATCAAGGAGAAGCGCAACCGGAAAGAAGCAAACATCATGGTAAACAACCATCACATAAACATGGTATGATGCACAATCAAGTATGATGCATGTCCGGTTTAATGAGGCATGGCATGGCAAAGTGCAACAAACAACACTACAAATTAAGTGGAGCTCAATATGCAACGAGTTGCATATTGACGTAGCGCCATGTTCAATTATTTAGTTCGCTCTTGTTTATGCTACTCATCAATATTAAATGTTATTAAACATGGCAAGGGGGTGAAGCATATGAAAACTACCTATCTAGGCAAGTTTAAATGAGGCCGGAACAACAAATAACTATTCCGGAAAATCCCCATATGCATATTTCGAATTTGGTACTGTTCTGCCCTAAACCATATTTTAGAGTTGTTAAACATGCAAAGTAATGCCACCATGTTAAACTATGCATTTTCCTACACCATTTACATATAAAGTTTATTAATTCGGAGCTACGGTTAATTAGTAATGAAATAAACCATTTTAGCATGTCACTATGCAAATTAAATGCAAACAGCAATTTAAACATGTTTAACATGGATGAAAGTAGCATATTATGAAACTAGATGAAATTCTAAGCATTTTACATATATAAATTATTTACATATGATGCATGGTTAATTTGTTATTAGATGCATGAACACTAGGGGGTTTTCTGTAAAACAGACAACTCTGGAAATTAGACAAATTCGCATAACTGAAAAAAACATGAACGGGCCGCAACAGAGGCTGGCCCAATAGTGCGCAGGGGGCGGGGGCTGCTCACCACTCCTCATGGGCCGGTCGGTGGAGGAGGCCGAAGCAGGTCGGCTTGGCTTTGAGGCGCTGGGCCGGAGCAGAGGAGGCCCAGGCGCGTGGACGATGCAGGGGCGTGGTCAACGCGCAGGGGATCGAACTGGACTTGACGCTGGGGTCGCGCTCGTTCGTTCGACAGGGGAAACAGTGGCAGCAGCAGGTGAGGCCGGCGACGCTGGAGGAAGGCGACGGCAGCAGGCATCGCAGGAGGTCCGGGACGAGGCACCGGCGTACAGATCCGGCTGGACCTCAGCGCAGGTGGCCGCAGGCGGGCGGTTCCATGGCCGGTCCAAGAAGAAGCAGGCGATGAGGGACTTGGCGCAGAGGCGAGGGGATGGAGCAGAGGCGAGCTCGAGGGCGGGAGCTGAGCTGCTCCGGGGGGGAGTCGCCGGCAAGGGGCGCACGGGACGGCGGCTTGACGCAGTTCCAGCGAGGAATGGCACAGGAACGGCGGGGCGAGGCTCCAAGCGGCGGAGGGCGCTGCAAGGAGACGGGCGTCCATGTGGGACCTCTTGTCCATGGCGCTCAGGGAAGCTCCTGTGAGAAGAAGCATGGGAGGAGAGAGAGCTGTGTGAGAGAGAGAGAGAGAATCTGAGGGAGGAAAGGAGAAACATGGGAGGAAGGAGAGGGGTCCTGCTGGGTTCGGGAGGCTCGGAGGTGGCCTCCTAGATCGGGCTTCGGGAGGCTCGCGGGATCCGTTGGATCACAAATCCGACGGACCAAAGGAGAGTTGACTGGCTGGATCTGGAGGAGGAGGTGGAGGCTGCTGGTTGGGGTGGAACTGAAAACGAGGAGCGGCGGCGGCTGCTTGGGAATTGGTGGATTGGACGGGTAAGGGCTAGGGTTAGGTTGGTTATATAGGTAGGTTGGTTAGCTTAGGGGCTACTCGGCCCCTCCGATTGTAATCGGACGACCCATAATAAATTGGCTAGGAGAGACCAACAAAGAACCGAAGATATTTTAGGGATGTTTGGAGATGATCCGAATCCAACGGTGATGACTGAGTGGGTCAGGTTCTGGACAGGTTTCGGATGCACGCGAGAGGTTTGACAAAAGGCCATGGAGGCAAGGGGGTTAGGTGGTCAGACAAGAGGGACTCGAAAAACCCGGTTGGTCTCGGAACGGTCAACGAAGGCAAGGGGGGACGCGGCAACTACGGACGAGTACAAGTTTTGAAAAATGACGGCAACGGACTACCGATGCAATGCAAATGATGACATGAGATGAAATGCATGACATGAACAAAATGCAAAACGAAAGACAAAAACCCAACCACGAAGGAAATAACATAACACATATCCGGAAATGGCAAGAGTTGGAGTTACAATAAGGGAATGTTACATCCGGGGCGTTACATGAGAAGAGAGATCTCTATGGACCGAGCTATCGCAGATCACGCGCACTGAAGACCAAGGCAGTCTCTGAATCTGAAGGAGAGGATTCTGGTAGCAGCCTTGGTGATCCTGAAGAACTGATTCAGGAGCTAGCAATGCTCGTGAGGAAATTCCAGAAGTTCTCAAGGCGTGGTCGCTTTGGTAAATCCTCAAGAGGTGATGACATGAGATCAGATTCCTCATCTCGTGACTACAAGAAGAGAACTTTCCACAAATGCAAGGAACTTGGTCACTACATTACTGATTGTCCTCAGTGGGAAAGGGAATCAAAGAAGAAGAAATACAAGGATTACGGTTTTGATGACTCAAAGAAGAAGAATAAATCTTCAAAGTCCTCACGTCAAAATCTTCGAAGTCTTCATCTCACGAGAAGAGCAGCTCCAAAAAGGCTCGGGCATTCATTGGCAAGGAAATGGACTCTGAAGCTGAATCTGAGGAAAATGAGGAAGAAGAGGCATCTGAGGGATCAGACTCTGGTGTGGCGAGCCTAGCCCTCGCTACTGCTTTCGTCAGCAAGTCCATCTTTAACTCTGAGGAAAATGACTTCCCCAACACTGCTGACGACTGCGATGATGACTACGCTCCCACCTATTGCTTCATGGCAAAAGGTACCAAGGTACTCAAATATCCCTCCTCTGAATCAAGTGAGGATGAATCTGATGAAAATCTTAAGCCTAGCTATTCTAAACTTGCTAAAATTGCCGTGAAACAACAAAACGCTTTTGAAATGGTTCAAAATATGCTAGACAAAAGCGATGACCTATTGGGTGAAGAAATGGATCGAACTCAAACTCTGACTGATAATCTTCAGAGACTTCAGTCTAAGTTTGACAACCTTCAAAGTCATCATAACACTCTCTTAGCCGATCATGAGAAGCTTTCTTATGAATTCTTCAAAAAAGCAAGATCTTGAGAAGCTAAGGGTGAGTTATCAAGATCTTCAGAAGGAGCGTGATTCATTGCTTGCTCAACAGATCAGTGCCGCTTAGGATGAATTCATTCCACCATGTTTGAAATGCATTGAACGTGAATCTGCTAATTCTTCACCTGAAAGTTCAAATGCTTCTATTGCTGCAAATTCTTCAACTGTCTCTGTGGTCACAAATTCCTCATATGAGGATATATACCACAAGTATCACTGACAATGTAGGGTTGAAGAAATTGTATGTGACAGGCATGTACAAAAGCCTCAAAGGGCATCAGGCTCTTTGTGATGTGCTTAAAAAGCAGATCCTCAACAGGAACCCTAGGAAAGAGGGTTGCCTTTGAGACGAAACTCAATGCTGATGGGACCTACTGGAAACCTAAGCAGTATCCCAAAACCTCATGGGTTTCTGCGAAAGGACCTCCCGTAGATCCATCCACTTTATCTGGCTTTACATGTGAATCTTCATATTCTTCTGATGAGTCATTTGACTCCAACTATAAACTATTCAAAAATCAAAATGGTGAAGTATTTGCTAGATATGTTGGCACTAACTGCAGGAATGGTCCCCCTATGAAGAAAGTCTGGGTTCCCAAAAGGTGCCTTGAAAGTCTTCAGGTGAATGTCATCATGACACCACCTGTGAAGAATAGGAACCCTAGATCAAATTCTTCATATGGACCAAAGTCTTCATATGGATCCAAGTCCTCATATGGACCAAATTCCTCACGTGGATCAAATTCCTCATATGGATCAAAATCTTCATATGAACATCATCGTGCTAACACTTATGTTTCATAGGGAAAGCCTAAAGGCTATGAATATGTGCATTATTCTTCAAATCATTATGTTCATAAGTCCCCGAAGAATTTCTTTGCTTATTCATATGCTTCCTCTAACCCCTCTTCTGTGAAACAAAGTGGGCTGGCTTCTATGCCACCTTTTTCTTATGGAGATCGCAAAATGATGAACTCTTTGCCACCCCTCCAGATGTGGGTGGTGAAGAAAAAGAACTAATTTCTTATGCAGGGTCAGGTCTCCAGACGAACTTAAACGTGTGAAGAATTTGCTGGAGACCTGAATATGCTTGAAAGGACGCAAGCTAATCATGAAGAAATGAATTTTCATTTCTCACGTCCTCATACTACTATATCTGTTGTATTGCTTGATGAAATTGATCTGATAAATTTGATGTCATATTCTTCACTGATGAAGTATATGAGTTCATAAGATGCACTAATTCATCTGCAGGATGATCAACCCAAAGCTACTGAGTGGGTTCTCGACAGTGGATGTACAAATCACATGACCGGTGACAGGAACTTATTGATGGACACTGCTTTATCTCCATCTCATCTGAAGCATATCACCGACGCTGACAAAGGCAAAAGCAAGGTATTGGGTCTAGGTAGGGTTGCGATCTCAAAGGATCTACACATGGACAAAGTCATGCTTGTCGAGTCCCTAGGATACAACCTCATGTCTGTCTCAGTGCTTTGTGATCTTGATATGGTTGTTGTCTTTGGCAAGTATCATTGTGTTGGGATCATGGAAGCTGACCATTCCAAAGTCTTCGAAGGCTTTAGGAGAGGAGACTTGTATATTGTTGATTTCTCTACAGGACCACAACCTACCACATGTCTACTTGCAAAAGCTTCAGAGGGCTGGTTATGGCATCGACGACTGGGTCATGCTGGCATGAGGAACTTGCACACGCTCACGAAGAAGAAGCACGTCATTGGCATCGAGGGTGTCAAATTCCTCAAGGGCCATCTGTGTGGAGCTTGCGAGGCTGGAAAGATGACCAAGTCCAAGCACCCCTCGAAGACTATCATGACTACCACTCGTCCATTTGAATTGCTTCACATGGATATCTTTGGCCCTAATCACTATGCCACATTCACCAATGCAGCATCTTTATATGGCTTTGTTATTGTTGATGACTATTCTCGTTACACATGGGTGCATATCATCACTTACAAAACTGAAGTGCAGGAAGTCTTCAAACGATTTTCCTCGAGGGCTTCAACAAACTTCGGTGTGAAGATCAAGCACATTAGAAGTGACAATGGGACCGAGTTCAAGAAAACTCGTCTTGATGACTATCTTGATGAACTTGGAATTACTCACGAGTTATCTGCTCCTTACACTCCTCAACAAAATGGCGTCGTGGAGCGCAAGAACAGGACTCTTGTTGAGATGGCTCACACTATGCTCGATGAATACAAGATGCCTCCTCGCTTCTGGCCTGAGGCAATTGATACTGCGTGCCACATCATCAACAGGGTATATCTTCACAAATTTTTCAAAAAGACCTCATATGAACTCCTCACTGACAAGAAACCCAATGTGAGTTATTTTAAAGTCTTCGGTGCTAAATGTTGGATTAGAGATCCTCATCACAATTCTAAATTTGCACCAAAAGCAGATGAACGTTTTATGCTTGGTTACGGAAAGGACTCGCACACCTACAGAGTCTTCAACACCTTTCACCACAAGCTTGTTGAAACTATAGATGTGCAGTTCGATGAAACTAATGGCTCGCAAAGAGAGCACCTACCTCCTGTGCTAGATGAAATGTCACCTGAGGAATCCATTAAGTTCAAGGCCACTGAGGATGTCATTCCGACCAAAGAATCTGCTGAAGAAGTTGTTCCAGATCGTGAAGAACATCATGCTGGTGCACCTGAGGAAAATGGCTCTGAAGAAAATGCTGAGCCCAATCAACGTCGTCAAGCTGCTCACCCTCGCGTTGCAAATGAAGTGCAGATCAAGAAAATCATCGATGACATCAACGCACCAGGTCCTCTCACACGCTCAAGGGCTTCTCATTTGTCTAACTTTTGTGGGCACTTTGCTTTTGTCTCTATCACAGAGCCCACCAAAGTAGATGAGGCATTTCTGGAGCCTGAGTGGATTCAAGCGATGCAAGAGGAACTACATCAATTCGAGCTCAACAATGTCTGGGAACTTGTCAAGCGGCCAGACCCACGCAAGCAAAATATCATCGGCACCAAATGGATCTACCGCAACAAGCAAGACAAAAATGGCCTTGTGGTAAGGAATAAGGCACGACTAGTAGCTCAAGGCTACACACAGGTTGAAGGAATTGATTTCGATAAAACTTTTGCACCTGTTGCTAGACTTGAGGCTATTGGCATACTGCTTGCTTATGCTAACCATCATAATATCATCTTATATCAAATGGATGTGAAAAGTGCATTCCTCAATGGTAACCTTGAGGAAGAAGTATATGTTGCTCAACCCCCAGCTTTTGAAGATCCTAAGCATCCTGACAAAGTCTTCAGACCCAATAAGGCCCTCTATGGCCTCAAGCAGGCCCCTCGATCGTGGTATGATACCTTGAAGGAATTCCACATGAAGAAAGGCTTCAAATCCGGTTCACTTTACCCAACTCTTTTCACCAATACCTATGATGATGAATTATTCGTGTGCCAAATATATGTTGACGATATTATCTTTGGCTGTACTAACCAACATTACAGTGATGAATTTGCCTATATGATGAGTGAGGAATATCAAATGTCTATGATGGGAGAATTGAAATTCTTTTTAGGTCTTCAAATTCATCAACAGCGCAACGACATCTTCATATCTCAAGAGAAATACCTGAAGGATGTGTTGAGGAAATTCGGCATGCAAGATTGCAAATGCGTCAAAATCCCTATGTCCACAAATGGCCATCTATGCACTGATGAAAATGGTATCACTGGTGCGCGTCGGTCCTAAACAAACGGTTTAAAACCCCTTTTCGCGACGGCATCTGGAACCGTCTCCAAGTGAGTGTGGGCGATAGGGGGGTCCTTCCCACACGACCTAGAAACCGTCGGGGATATGCCCTCCTGGCACACACGTTTGGCAAAATGAGGTCGTGTGCGACCGGCGAGCGCTCAAATACGGAAATATGTACAGTACAGATAAAAATACAAATATATGGCAAAATTGTTTCCGGTCGCAAGTACATCCCACACAGTCAGTCACCGCTAAACGTTTCCGTTCGTATGCACAGACCACACAGTCGCTCCAAGGAAAACGTTTCCGTTCATAGGTACATCACACACAATTTTTCCCGTTAAATCATTTGCGTTATTGAATGTAGCACACACGGTCCGTAGAAGAAACTGTGTGGCAAAGGCTGTCCATGACACACATTTTTTATGTGGTAAACGTTTGCGCAAGGTGGCCTAACGCAAATAGTTTTCAAGAGAAAATCGTGTGTGATTGTTCATTGATCCAACACGGTTTATTCCTAGAAACTGTGTGCGTTGCCTGAGGTCATCGCCCACGGTATTTTTTCAACAACCGTTTGCAATATCAAAACCCAATTAGCAGGCTAATTCGCCATTAGCAGGCTAATTGCCCTATTATTAATAATCCATTTATTAATCTAATTGACATTCATATTAAGCACACAATATATTTCATTTCCATATTAAGGAAGCAGAATTTTATAATTGAAATACATCAGAGTACAACATGATATAGCTTCAGCACTCAGCTACCCCATTACACAACTGAACCAGCAGCAAGTTCCACATGCAACATGTAGAACCTTTCGAAATTAGCATCATAGACGGTATATAGACAGATGCATCTCATCTGGAAAACTGCTGAAGCGGAAGGCGAATATTGAGCCTTCATTCGTGTTGAAGGTCTTTGCAACTTTAGGCCAGTGCCTGTGGATGATTGGCCGTCTGTCCTTCGACCTCTTCAGGAACACTTCAATATTGAACCGTGGGTGTTGTATGAAAACCTTCCTCGCCTCCTGACCATAGAGGTGGTTTGAGAGGTAATCATCAGTGAACTACTTTGGAAAGGCCTGAAAACAAGGATGTGCATAAATATCTTCTCTATATTGGAAATGGGTCAAAGGAATAAAAAAAGGCAAGGTATAATAGTTAGTACCATCTTGTAGTGAACTGATGTCTTCTTCATTGTGTAGACAAAGATCTTGTTGTTTTTTGTCGCTAATTTCTTTATCCTAACAATCTTTCTGAGTTTCTTGATTTGATTGATATTCATGGACAACTCATTTCCCCATATGCAAAAAGGGTCGAACAGTGGGTCAAAACCTCCGACAGCAGGACCTACATGTGCAAGACCAAATTGTTAAAAATCAAAATATTAGAATGGTTCCTGCAATTGCACAATAATGTGCTATTAGACAACGGACCACGCACGTGCTAACCTCGATTGTAAACCTCAGTGCTTCCCATTGTTTCCCTGCAACACATATAAGGTAGTTAGTCATCAGGTTAAGTAAGGGTTCGCATGCTATCAGTAAAATATGTTGATGAAAAATAAGCACATTGCAGATTCATCAGATTAATTGAAGCCACACGGAAAACCCATTTACCCAAACCAAGCATGATTAAGAACTAGGAAATATAGCACTTGTATATGTTTCTCATGTATTAAGTGCAGCCTAATTCAATTTATTCCTCACATGCATAACAATACAAAATTCTACCCACGACAATTGGACATCGCATTGCAGAATTGAACCAAGCAGTTAACTAAACACCACAACAAATGAACCAAACATTAACTAAGCACCACATTGCACAATATAACATTGAACCAAGTAGTTAACTAAGCACCACAACAAATGAACCAAACATTAACTAAGCACCACATTGCACAATATAACATACTCCTAATAGAAGATTAGAGAGTTAACCAAACAGTTAACTACAGCCAATTGTAGCAATTGTATTTGTTTCTCATGTATTTACTACAGCCAAATTCAATTTATTCCTCACATGGTATACAATAACAGAATGCACCCACAATTTTGTAAAGATAAATTTGATTTATTTCTCACATGGAAGACAATACAAAATTGCAGCCTGAAGAATTGAACATCACATTTGCAGAATTGAACCAAACAGTTAACTGAAGATGACAACTAATTAACAAAACAGTCAATAAGTGAGCACCACATTGCACGACATATAGAACATATACACTAGAGCAACAGATTGCATGGTGAAATTAGATAGCACAATTCACTAGATTTTGTGAAGGAAAGGCAGGAGCAGCACACGCAACGGGTAAACCGAGCATGCTTAACCGGCGTAGCTAGCAATTGGCAAGGTGCTCCTCCAAGATCTGGGGGTCAGCACGAATGGCAGCCATCGCGACCTCATTCGCGCGTGCGGCCGCGATTTGCTTCTCCGCTGCCAAATGCTCCTTGAGGTCCTGGCTATACTGCATGCACCATGGCTTAGGCCGACGCTTATTTGGTGGAGGGGTCGGTGATTTGAGTGGAAGGTGTCGCGCTCGCGCTGGCGGTCGGGGCATGTGGGATGTGGAAGGAGGAGGAGGATGGGGGTCGGGTGTGGATTACCTGCCTGGATAGAGGAGGTCGAGCAGCGTGAAGGAGGGTCGCCGGCGAGGAGGCGGCGGCGCTGCAAGCAAGGAGTGAAGGTTTCAACTTGGAAAGGAAGGCGGAAAGAGGGAAAATGTGGCTTTTGGTAAGGGGGGGGGGCGGGGAGGTAGATATTTCTGCGGAAGCTGAAATTTGGAATCGCTTCAGCCAAAAAACTGGCGCGCAAAGTGTCATCAGAGTATCAGACACGGTCCCTTATTTAGAACTGTGTACGATATGTGGACATCACAAACGATTCAGATAGCTTAACCCGTGTGTGATGAGTTTGAACGTCAAAAGTTTTGGTTCGAATTTCCATGGTGACAGTGGTCATTCACGTCATTGCATAATTTGGGTACACAAAGGAGACTACAGCACACCCACACTTCTTAATCGAGCAAGTTCAGCAATTAAACAGAGCTAGCTGACCTAAACATTACTCTAACAAATTAAAGACCGGCGCTCTTAATTAAACAAAACATAGAGTACTACTACGACTGGTGCTCGTCGATCTCCGCTGCCGCCTCCATGTCCAGCTCGCGCCCGACGGTCTCCTGGGGAAGGGGCTCCATGGCATCCATCGCATCATACTCGGCAAGCATCTCGCCATCCGCGTCCGCCATCTCTTTGGAAAAGGCCGCCACGAGCTAGGCGTGGGCGGACGCGATCTGGGCTTGGACGGGCTCCGTCGTCGCAAGGTATGTGGCGGAGGAACGGACGGCTGCTCGAACGCTCTTGGCGATTGCCAGCTCTTTGGCCGTGGGTTGCCGACCGTTGTCGGAGAAGCTTCGTTCGATTTGTGCGGTGACCGCCAAGAGCTGGGCGTGGGCGGCCTCGACATGGTCGTGGGCAGCCTCCATCAGGGCTAAGGCCGCCGCTGCGGAATGGATAGCTGCTGTGCCACTCTCGCCAGTTGCTATCCCCGAGGCAGATGTTGCTGCCGCCACCTGAGATGCAATGCTACCTCTTGAGCACTGCGTTGGTTTTTTCCTTGAAGAGGAAAGGGTGATGCAGCAAAGTAGCATAAGTATTTCCCTCAGTTTTTGAGAACTAAGGTATCAATCCAGTAGGAGACTACACACAAGTCGCCTCGTACCTACACAAACAAATAAGAACCTTGCAACCAACGCGATAAAGGGGTTGTCAATCCCTTCACGGCCACTTGCAAAAGTGAGATCTGATAGAGATAATAAGATAAATATTTTTGGTATTTTTATGATATAGATTGAAAGTAAAGATTGCAAAGTAAAATAGATTGGAAACTTATATGATGGAAAATAGACCCGGGGGGCATAGGTTTCACTAGTGGCTTCTCTCAAGATAGCATAAGTATTACGGTGGGTGAACAAATTACTGTTGAGCAGTTGATAGAAAAGGCATAGTTATGAGAATATCTAGGCATGATCATGTATATAGGCATCACGTCCGCGACAAGTAGACCGAAACAATTCTGCATCTACTACTATTACTCCACACATCGGGGGGGGGGGGGGGGGGGGGGGGGGGGGGGGGGGGGGGGGGGGGGGGGGGGGGGGGGGGGGGGGGGGGGGGGGGGGGGGGGGGGGGGGGGGGGGGGGGGGGGGGGGGGGGGGGGGGGGGGGGGGGGGGGGGGGGGGGGGGGGGGGGGGGGGGGGGGGGGGGGGGGGGGGGGGGGGGGGGGGGGGGGGGGGGGGGGGGGGGGGGGGGGGGGGGGGGGGGGGGGGGGGGGGGGGGGGGGGGGGGGGGGGGGGGGGGGGGGGGGGGGGGGGGGGGGGGGGGGGGGGGGGGGGGGGGGGGGGGGGGGGGGGGGGGGGGGGGGGGGGGGGGGGGGGGGGGGGGGGGGGGGGGGGGGGGGGGGGGGGGGGGGGGGGGGGGGGGGGGGGGGGGGGGGGGGGGGGGGGGGGGGGGGGGGGGGGGGGGGGGGGGGGGGGGGGGGGGGGGGGGGGGGGGGGGGGGGGGGGGGGGGGGGGGGGGGGGGGGGGGGGGGGGGGGGGGGGGGGGGGGGGGGGGGGGGGGGGGGGGGGGGGGGGGTGAGTTTTCAATGCATTTTATGTGCATAATTCAAATTTGAACTACATGCACATGCTCCAGTGCATATAAATTGGTTGAAAAATCAAATCTATGTCCTTGGGTGCCTGCTTAGGTCCCATGCAAGAAATGGGAATGTATTTCAAACACCGGGGCACCGTTGATTGCCGGCAAAACATTGAGATGCCTGGTTTTAAAATTCTAGTAAATCCATAACTCGTCTGAAATTCATGAAACTTGGCATGCTATCATGGAGTGGCATCAACATGCCGTGGTACAAATTTTGTCCCATTTGGGGCAGGTTTGGGTATATGCTTCTCACAAACCGGAGCTTCTAACAACAAGCATGATGGTTTTTGGTAGGGAACGTCCCACCTTTGGGGACGAAACGATATCCATTGCCTCTTATTGCTTTCAATTTTTTTTTCTCGTGTCAACATAGAACAACAGGAGTGTTGTGTGATTTTTTTGTGATTTTTCGGGGTTCGTTTGGACATTTTTATGCATTAACTGAGTTTTCAATGCATTTTATGTGCATAATTCAAATTTCAACTACATGCACATGCTCCAGTGCATATAAATTGGTTGAAAAATCAAATATGTGTCCCTGGGTGCATGGTTAGGTCCCATGCAAGAAATGGGAATGAATTTCAAACACCGGGGCACCGTTGATTGCCGGCAAAACATTGAGATGCCTGGTTTTTAAATTCTAGTAAATCCAAAACTCTTCTGAAATTTATGAAACTTGGCATGCTATCATGGAGCGGCATCAACATGCCGTTATACAAATTTTGTCCCATTTGGGGTAGGTTTGGGTATATGCTTCTCACAAACCGGAGCTTCTCACAACAAGCATGATGGTTTTCGGTAGGGAACATCCCACCTTTGGGGACGAAACGATATCCATTGCCCCTTATTGCTCGTTGATTGCCGGCAAAACATTGAGATGCCTGGTTTTTAAATTCTAGTAAATCCAAAACTCTTCTGAAATTTATGAAACTTGGCATGCTATCATGGAGCGGCATGGGGGGGGGGGGGGGGGGACTACATGCACATGCTCCAGTGCATATAAATTGGTTGAAAAATCAAATATGTGTCCTTGGGTGCATGCTTAGGTCCCATGCAAGAAATGGGAATGAACTTCAAATACCAGGGCACCGTTGATTGCCGGCAAAACATTGAGATGCCTGGTTTTTAAATTCTAGTAAATCCAAAATTATGTTAACCATTCACGTGATGCCACATGTCTTGGTTTTAATGGCTGTAGGAGGTGCCGTGCGGACAGCTGCTTGACCTTGACTGAACGGGAGGCGTGCAAGCGCCGTCCGGTGCGCAGGTTAACCGAGAGGCGTGCAAGCTGTCCTTGAGTGCGCAGGCTCACCGGGAAGCGTGCGAGCTGTACGCTGCGCAGGCTCACTGGGAAGCGAGCCCTTTGACTTCCATGGCCGCCCACCTTGCTCGCATCCTCTCCATTAATGGCGCCCAAGCCGCAGTTTAATTCACTTTTTAAATATAAAACACTCATCGCAAACGTTTTAGTTAGAACACCCGTATGCATACCGACAGCTTCCCCAGGAAGCCAAGAGAAAATGTGCCGAGCAGGATTTCTGCAGCTCTTGATCGCAAACGTTTTAGATAGAACACCCGTATGCAAAGTGAGAGCAGCGCAGGATTTGTGCATCCCTTCAATGCAAACGGTTGTTTTGGATGACCCGTGTGGAACCACGTACAAACAATTTGGTAAGATTTGTCAATCCTTGTAACACTGCAATTTGTCAAAATATGAAGCTAAAAATCACTAGCAGTATCTAATTTTTGCAACTAAAATTCAGTAATTAAGCATAGATTTCATTCATAGATTAAGCAGTCATTCTTAATTTATACAAATAGTTCAACTCGACAGCTGAACCGACCAAACATTTCCCCAATTGTTGCCAACCACGTACTGAAATAGCTAGTTCAACTATATATACTAGCTAATTTTAAGTACCTTGTACAGTTCCACCACATCTATAGTCAGATGAACTGAACAAAATAGCCCCTAAATACTACTACTACTGCGGAGGGGCTTTGTACTACTTCCGGCTGCCTCTCCTCTGCCGAGCGCGCTCAGTAAGAGGCGGAGGAGGAGGAGCCTACCAACGAGCTGGGCAACCGCAATGTGGTGCCTGCCGCTAATGCAGCTTCAGCGACGCTCGCCTCGAACGCCCTCTGCCGCTCCAGATGACCCCTTTTCAAGCGGTGGTTCTCCTCGTAGATCTCCTGATTCCTCGCCTCTGAGGCGGCATGTGCCGCTGCCACTATGGTGGTAAGGCTCTTTGCGTGCTCAATGAGGCGCTCCTCCTCCTCCCGCAGGAACTCGGCATAGCGCGCAAGGTTGCTGTCGCACGTGCAGGCATCCACCTCCGCCTCCTGCCTTCGGGCAGTGGTGGCGGAGCGGGTGATGACCCCGGCGGTTGACGGTGGGCTGGCGGCCACGGCGGCCGACGACGGGGTGGCGGCCACGAGCACCACCTCCCGCCTTCGGGCCGCGGTGGCGAAGCGGGTGATGGCCACTGTGGCTGGCAGTGGGGTGGCGGCCACGACGGCCATCTCCCGCCTTCGGGCCGCAGCGGCAGAGCGGGCGATGGCCCTGGCTTTCGACAGTGGTGTGGCGGCAATGGCGGCCGACGGGCACCGGTGGCGGAGCGTGTGGTGGGTGTTCCGCACACACCCAACAGGGACGCCACGCGCACTACACTACGCCGGGGACTGCGCCGCCGCCGTGGTGTAGCCTCCCAGCTGGAGCTGTCCTCTGATGACGGCGAAGTGGCTGAGCGACGACAATGGACCGGTGCCATTGGCGAATGCGGGAGAAGCAGACGAGATAAGCTACAGGGATGGAGGGGAAAATGCAACGCAGGACTCGCCGGCCGTGAGGGTTTTTATAGCACGCCGGTAAGCATCGGGATTTTGGGGGATTTCACCGAGTCGGGCTGGAAGCTTGCGCGGGAACATGCGAGGTTGCGTGGGAACGGGCTCACCAACGATTCATTGGCGCCACCGTTTGGCAAAAAGAACACCCCCGCGCGCTGCGCAAGCTTGTGCTGTAAGCCGTCTGCGGCAGCGGGGTGACAAGACGTGCGAGAGGAGGACGAAAGGCCACGTACACATATGGTTAATAAAAAAACGTTTGCGGTTTAATTACCTACTATACCACCGTCCTGGATTATACGTATGATTTAACTAATAAAATACGAATGCATGTCGCCAAAGATTATATAGTTGGATTTGTATTTGAACATAGTTTCCAATTATATAATTTTTAAAACATGCATTAACATTTTGTTGGTTAAATTTGAGGGCAAAGTATGGCATGGAATATAAAGGAGACTATAGACTAGACGGAGGTGGTACTACACGGCCGCTCTCTACGCAGCGAGGCAACTGTCGGCCGGCTTGTAGGCGACCATTTGCTGCATGTTCAACTGCTCCATGCGTGTGGTTGCTTGCGGTTCAGGCAGCCGCGGCGCGCTCTGCTCGCGTCCCGCCGCGCGCGCTCTACTCTCGCGTCCCTCCGGGTGCTCTGCCCTCGTCCCTCCACGTGCGCTGCCAGTGTTTTGGGCCGGCGCATGATCACGCACGTTCGTGTGCAAGCAGTTGCGCCGGGCGCGGCGCGATGATGCAGTTACTCGCTGCAAAAACTGCCATGCGGACGCTCCGAGAATCCACGCCACCCGGCCCCCTTTTTAATTACCTACTATACCACCGTCCTGGATTATACGTATGATTTAACTAATAAAATACGAATGCATGTCGCCAAAGATGGGGGGGGGGGGGGGGGGGGGGGGGGGGGGGGGGGGGGGGGGGGGGGGGGGCAGAGAGGACATCCAGCGGTTCCAATGGCGCTCCCCGTGGCTCCAATGGCGCTCCCAGCGGCCGACGACGACAATGGCGGGAAGTTCACCATGCATCACATAGTGGACACCCACGTGAGGGGGAAGGCCCTCTCGGTGGTGTACACAAATGATCTGGTCTCGGTGGAGAGCTCCATCCAAACTATGGAGCAGTTCCTTGCCGAGGACAAGTACCGAGTGGTCGGCTTCGACCTCGAGTACACCATCGGTCGTGCCGGGCACGATCAGAAGGTTGCCGTCGCCCAGTTGTGCGTGCGACATGACGTCCTCGTCTACCACTTCCACCTTGCCACAAGGCCTTGCGAGTGTTTCTCCAGGTTTATCAAGAGCTCCGACTATAGTTTCGCTACGGTGGACACCACCAATGATCTAAAAGCGCTCAAGGTTTCGGACTTGAAATGCCCGAATCTTGTCAACATCTAGCACCACTACAAGGTCTGGGGCACCGACAAAAGCAAACTGAACTCCCTGGTTGACCTCGCCTCGGCCATCATCGACCCCTACTACGCGAAGATGAAGCAAGAGAGCAATAAGGACAAGAACGCCTGGCACAGTGTGTGGCATAAGAGACTGAATGAACAACATGTCAAGTACGCGGCCATGGACGCGTACACAAGCTACGAGATGTACAGGCAGATTGTTGACATGAGGAATTGTCTTCTTCCTGACCCAGATGAGGGATCGAGCCACATAGTAGTGGCGGGAGCATCACAAGAAGTAGATGACTAGACGATCGTTTCTCCTACTTTAGAATGCATGCAATTGTTTATTGAGGTGTGTGCGAATGATCTGTATAGTCACTTATGTAATTGGATGTTTATTTTAGTTATATATATATATATATATACACATGTTATTCTACTGTAGACAGAGCAATTCACATGGCTTATTAGCAGCAATCGTCTGTGTTATTATTGGTCTTCGCACACATTTCAAATTACGGACCTGTTTGCCGCGTATCACACACATCTTGTTCAGTTGAACCATTTCCATTGTGTTGCCTAATCACACACAGCTCATCCCACTGAACCGTATGCTGTATATTGCACACGCCTTCATCTGGCTGCCCGTTTCTTTTGTGTGTCCTCATCACAAACAGTTCATTGAGCTGAACCGTATGCCGTGCATCGCACACGCAACTAAATTCTGAACCGTGTTTGATGCATCTGTCATCGCAAATGTTTTGCACCTTTTTTGATGTTTTTTTACACCACCGTTTACGATTATGGCATCGCACACAGTTTCGTCGAAGGGTCTCTGATCGTAGTGTCGCGTTTGGACCATCCTGCAGTAGTGTATAGACTTCGATCAAAAGGTATACCGCTCCATGATTGGCTCTTTATTGCATCTTTGTGCACCTAGGCCAGATATTATGCTTAGTGTTTGCATGTGTGCCCGCTTTCAAGCTACACCGAAGGAATCACACCATAAGGCTGTGAAGCATATTCTTCGATATCTAGCTCACACACCAACACTTGGATTATGGTATCCCAAGGGCTCGGCTTTTGATCTCATTGGATATTCCGACTCTGACTATGCTGGTGATTGTGTGGATCGCAAGTCAACATCAGGCACATGCCATTTCCTCGGACGATCCTTAGTATGTTGGTCCTCGAAGAAGCAGAACTGTGTATCACTCTCTACTGCTGAAGCTGAGTACATTGCTGCCGGTTCGTGCTGTGCTCAATTGCTATGGATGAAGCAAACCCTCAAGGACTACGACATCAATGTGAAGAATGTTCCACTCTATTGTGACAATGAGAGTGCCATCAAGATTGCTCATAACCCAGTTTAGCACTCGAAGACTAAGCACATCCAGATTCGTCATCATTTTCTTCGAGATCATGTGTTGAAGGGCGACACCTCTATTGAGCACGTGAAGACTGAAGAACAGCTAGCTGATATCTTCACAAAGCCCTTGGATGAGAAGAGATTTAGCAAGTTGCGGTGTGAGCTAAATATCTTAGAATCTTTGAATGTTCTTTGAAAAGGACACACATCCTAACACTTATGCAAAATTGATGACTTAGATGTGCAACACACGAAGTAACGTTTTTCTTCAATCAATGAAGACTAACCCTCTAAGTGTGAAGAAATTAACGAAGAATTTGATTCTCAGAGCCCTACGACTATTGTACGCGGCATCTGAAATCATCATTCTTATACGGTGGGTCACGCCACCAACAAAAGTTGAAAATCTTTAATTTGAGTTTTTCTTCAGTTTCTGAAATTCCTCAGTTGTTCAAATTCTTCAACTTTGCAAATTCTTCACTCTTTCCGACTGTGTTCTTCATTGACTATATATATATTTGAGTTTTCAGTCCTCTACAGCATTCACTTATTGCTAATTCCTCAAGTTGACTTTTCTGCTAAGTGAATGTTATCGGACCCGTCCCCCTCTATGCTAAACTCAACCCAGTCTGTTCACAAATTCTTCATGTGCGTTCTACTTGAAAACCGTTCAAAATCTTCACTGTGTCCTTGGGAGCTGAAGAATTTGCGAACGAAACTTTAAAATATTTGTATCTGAATTTTTGGCTTTTGCCGCTCAAACTGTTCTGCATCCCACGATGAGATTATTCTATTCACCCACGATCTAACATGATCTCCACTTCATAGTACATGGGTGACACATGTCGCTAGGATGAGAAGGGTCAGGGGCACGTTCGTCCATTTTCCTCGGATGAACGGTTTTTCACCTCGGCTATAAATACCCCTCACCCTCCTCTGACCTCATTTACTTCGATCGATCTCACTCCCCTCGCTCAAGCTCTCTGACCTAGCGCCACCGCTACTTCCATCGTCGCCGGTGAGGAACAACTTCACTGCCTCGACCTCGTCGCCGTCGTACTCGCGCCAGCCACGGAAATCTTCACTCCGCCGCCGCCGTAGCTGTCTTCCGCCGCCAAGTTAGAGCGTGGAAGATCAGAACGGACGAACTTCTCAACTTCAACTCCCAGTTTGTCGTATTCTTCGTCAAGGGTAAATAAAATCTATTTTTACTGCCCTTGTTGATTCTGATGATTTTCACAAAATCTTCAAAACGTGTTTATTCTTCAACTTCCCACTCTTAAACACCTCACTAGCATCTATTCTTGATTTGTTTCTCTAAGCAATGTTTTTCTTCAAGATTCCTCAATTGTGTGGATTTTTGATCTACACAACTCTGGAACCTAAGTCAAAGAACGCTTAGTGAAATTCCTCAAGACACCCCTGGTCAAATTCCTCAAACTTGTTTCTTTTGAAAAACTTCTGAGAACGCATATGACCTCTCCAAATTCTTCGCACCTATATTCTATTCATAGGTACACATGTCCGCTGCTGAATCTCTAGGTTCTCATCTACTTAACTCATTTGCAGTGTTCCTCGAAGACAAATTGCATACCTCGTCAGAAAACTTGATTGTTCAAAATCGTGAGTTGAAGAAAATGGCTAATGGCAAAAGACCTTAGAAGGGAGGGAAGAGACCTGAGGCAAATACTGCTTTTTGAAATTGCTGATGACATTTATGAGGAATATTGAACTCCTGATGAAGCCAAACATGGCAAGGAGAACAAAAATCAGTGCAAGGTGCGCATACAGAGAATAGAGAGGAGATGGGCCAGAGAATGGAGGGAGTATAGATATGTGACTCCAAAGTACACCCTCCATGCCCAAGACCTCCATTAGCACCAGGCCAAGTTGCTGATCCCTCTAGCATCAGAAGAGGTGAGGAATTCCCCAAAGAATGGGCAAAGCGGCAAGCTAAATTGGCCAAACTAGCCAAAGAAGCAGTGAAGAAATTCAATGAAGATTCTGCTGCTGCCGCTGCTGAGGCCTCTGCTAGCAAGCCCAAGAAGGCTATGCCCAAGAAACCAGCTAACAAGCCTAGTTCCTCAGCTGCAATGCCCTCACGGCCCAGTTCCTCAAAGCCCTCACGGCATATTCCTCATGCTACTTCCTCAAAGGTAGTTCCAGTCCCCACTGCACAAAATCCTCAGCAACTGCTGCAAAGTCCTCGGCACCTGCGCATCTCGCCTTCTGCCAAAGGACCATAGGAATATCTATTGCTTCAGGAGTTTCTGCAAGTTCTTCAGCTCCTCCTTAGTCCTCAACAGCTCCGACCTTGCTGAAGAAAAAGGCCACTTTTGGACGAGGCAAAAGGCCAAGTCATCACAAGAAGCATGTTGCCTTTCATGAACCGTCAAGTGAAGACGAAGATGATGAAGAAGAATTAGCTGAAATTATCAGAGATCGACAAGCAAGGGCCGCTAGAGCCAAAGGCAGTGAAGTGCCACTTATGCTAGATCCGAAGTTGATCCTTGATTTCTTCGATCTGTGACATAAGGATCCCAACACTCCTCTGCCTGAACTGAATCTCACACCTGGCCAAAGACACATGCTCAATGCCTTCATTGGCGAAGAAAAATGGAAATTTGAGAAGGCCAGACAAGTGAAGAAAGCTCAGTACAAGAAGGAGCATTTTCTGAAGAAAAATGTCATGAAGATGACCCCTGATGAACTTGTGACTATGCAGACTGAGATCAAAGCACTCAGTGATGAATTTGACGCATATCGTGCAGATTGGCTAGCAGCCAAAGTCAGATTCATCAGACTGGCGAAGGGATTCTTTCCAAATGTTGCTGCTTCATCGCAACATGAAATTCCTCAGGCTGAGGCATCTGCTCAGCCCACTGAAGAACATGCTAGCACAGCTGATGAAAATCGGGCCGTTGATGATTCTAAAAGTATGAGGGCTACTGAAGAAATTCCAGCCTCAGATGAAACTGTCAGGGCAACCTCCAATGTTGCGCCTGAAGACCAAGCCAGGCCAGTTGAAGCATCTGCTACTGCGCCTGAGGAATCTGAACATGCCAGGGCAACTGCATCAGTTGCGCCTGAAGAAACTGAACCTATTTCCTCTGCTCCTCCTGCACAGATGACAAGTATCAACCTTCCTTCTGCATCAGAAGCGAAGAAGACCGAAGCTGCAGAGAGGGCAACTGTGAAGAAAAGGAAAGCATCTGCATCCTCAGAGTCTTCAGCTCCGAAGAAAGTGAAGACTTTGATGAGCTCTTATACGAACCCAATAGATGTTGTTCCAATATCAAGCATGCCATCAAAGGAGATTGTTCCCTTTGGTGAGGAATATGTGATTCCCAGTGAATCGGATGAAGAAAATCCTTCTGCTGCTACGTCAGAGCAGTTGGATGAAGAAATTGAAGTGGATATATCCCTTCAACTCCTCTGGCATCATTGCCCATGCCTCAGTTCACAGCTGAAGAGGCACGCGTTGAAGAAATTGATGAAGAAGATGAGGATGTGGACATTGTGTCAACAACTCCAATTCTGTATGATGACTGTTGGGAAAGTCATCACCCCAATTCTCCTCTGACAACACCACTGCATCAACTTCCTCAGTCCCTGGTCCAAACCGAAGAAATTCATATGGGCTCTGAAGAACGTCAAAGTTCTCTTCTCTCTATTCCAGAAGAAGTTCCAGCCGCTAGTGCTGAAGAGATGGAGGCCAAGGCTGCTGCTGATGACACTACTCCTGAAATTCCTCAGCCTGTGGCTCCAGAGGCTGTGCATCAAGAGGCTGTGAAGACTTCGTCGCAAGCGTTTTTGGACTGCTAGCTAGATGAATTTCTATTCCTCACTACTGTTTGATAAGGACAAAGTTTTTGACCATGAGCAACCTCCTCATGTGGATATGGGGTCTCTACCCTGCTTCACCCTAGTCCTCAGTGTTCTTCATGATGCTGGCTGCTCAATTTATGCACCGACAGGTGCGATTGGAATGAAGAACTCATTTTTCAATTCTTTGCCACGCTGCACATCACTGGAAATGTCGAAGATGTCAATTCATGGGTGCTGGATTGGATGACTGAAAACACTCACTATAAAGCTCTGGCCTCTGAATTACTTCATGTCGTCCCAGTCAGTCCGCCCACTGAAGGTGCAAGGCTCATGTATGCCGAACCAGAACTTTCAAATCATCTGATGCAAGTGCTGATGAAGACATTGAAGCCTGGACAAGCTCCAAGGACCACATTTCTTCATGAGGACTTTGGCCAATGCTGCTTTGCCGCCTTTTGAGTTGAAGCCTTACGCTCCCTGGATCATGAGATTCATCAGATCAAGGTCTTCAATTCACTACAAGGCTGATTTTCAAAATCATCTCAGCTACTTGCCCTCGATTAAAGTCCTAAAAAGGACCATTTCCTCAGCTGACGAGAAGGGCAAGGCCACTGTTATTGATGAAGGCACTCGTCCATTGGATGGACAGTTTCGCAAGGCTACTTCCTATTCCACCAATGATGACTCTACCACACATGACTCTGGCGCAAATGCTTCAAAGCAATATCCTCAAGCGACTGCTCCGTGTGTGATGACTGATCGTGGGCTTCTCCTCAGTCTTCATCAGAAGGTCGGTCGCAACCACAAGTGGGTCAAGCGCCAGTTTGGTTCAATTCTTCAGAACATGACGATCACTCAAAACACTGTGAAGAAAAACCATTACTACTTGCATGAAGTTTTTGATCGCACTTGGGCTGTATTGTCTCACCTCTACGGTGATGAAGATCTCAAGCAGATGGGCTTCCAACAGGACTTTGACTGGTCTCAGCCTCATTCGAAGAAATTCAAGAAGGTTAAAATTCCTCACCTGGTCGCCAGTTCATATTCTTCATCGCGCGAAACGGACGAAGCCGAAGACTTGATCGACACCGCGGCAGGCCCTACTCCAACGGACGACCCCAACAACGCTGTCACTCCTCCATCGACATTGTGATGATATTCTTCAGGGGCGTTAGTCCTCATTTTCCATCCCTTTTGGTCATTCGATGACAAAGGGGGAGAAATTTGAGTTAGTCTTCAAGCGGGTCTCTTATATGTGCGTTTTTTGTTAAATTGCAACTCTCGCTCTTCTGAAGTGTTTGTTGATCGAGTTGTAAACTTAAGTCCTATGGTGGTCTGATACTTTTCTGCATGTTATTTCCTCAAGTATGTAAATGCACGCATGCTGAATTACATCAGTCACCATATTTCATCATGCATTTCAATTCTTCATATCATATGTTAAATGCGTGTATGAATTACAAGATATAGGGGGAGATCTCCATGATTCTACTCTACAATGTGCATTTGCTATTCAAAGCAAATTCCTCAAATATGCACATCTTCAGGGGGAGTTCTTCTATATCTTGCAATCAAATTCCTCAATATCAGTATTTACATTTCATATGTTTATCCCCATTGAAAACTAAACCTATATTGTCATCAATCACCAAAAAGGGGGAGATTGTAAGTGCATGTAGTGCCCCTTTGTGATTTTGGTGTATTGAAGACTTATAGGTTATGTGACTAATGAGTTTTTGAGTGTACACAGGTCTATAAGTCTATGAGGAGTTTGATATTTACGATGAAAGTCGACCCCTAAAAATGAATGTCTTCACCTGAAGACTTTGGTTTTCTGGAAGACTTTGAAAGTGAAGAAATTGGTGTGACCGTGAAGACTTGATATTCATGCAAGGATTATGAAGCGTGAAGACTTTTGTTTTCGTAGTTTCATGTTTCTCTTTCTTAAGTCATAAGAAACACCATAGTGTTAAAGGGGGTCGAGGTAAAACTAAGGAAAAGTTTCCAAGTGATGCTCATCTCAAAATCCTACACCTACCCAATCCTTTCGAGTGAAGCCATTGGAAATCTCATATAGTTAAGTCAAATTCTTCAGTGACAGAGACAAAGATCTTCTGGTCTCTGAGGAATTTGTCCTGACTGAGGAGTTAGGAATTCGCCAGTGCGGATTGCCTACAAGTGAGGAACATGATAGCCCCGAGGAATTTGATAGCTCAAATATCCGACCGTTGATGTGCTATGCGCCAGCTGTCCCAAAATATCTACCCACCTAACTGTCATATCATTGAAGGGCATTTATGTCTTATCATGCCGGGCTGCTCCCTAGGAAATAAATAGTCGCCCCCTATAACCACTAGCTGGTTGGCCACTCTGAGAGAAACTAACACTTGTCATTGAGAGCATCCCATCCTCCGAGGACTTTGAGCGAAAATCATCAAGTGAGGAAAACCCAAAACCCAAACACCTACAAACCCAAAGTGATTGAGCATCACTGAAGAGATTGTTCCTGTGTGGAACCGGCGCTTGTTACCTTTGAGGACTCTGCATCCTCCATACGGTTAGGCGTCATGGTCAAGAGCATCCAAGAGGAAATTGTGGATCGCCGAGTGACCGAGTATGTGAAGGTTTGGAAGTCACCTGAAGATTTACCACGAGTGATTGGGTGAGGTCTGTGTGATCTTAGCTCAAGGAGAATATGGTGAGGAATGTGTGTCCTCAGGTTTAAATACCTAGCCGCTCCAACCAGACGTACAACTGTCACAGTAGTTGGAACTGGTCTACCAAATCATCCTCTTCACCAAGCTACTGGTTCTATTTCCTCAACCCTTTCATTTCCTCATTCTTGTGTTGAAGTACTTGATCGTTACTGTTTGAAGACTTTGACTGAAGACTTTCTCAATTTCTTCAATCCTATTGCTTCAGTCAGTTTGTCTTCAGCCTGCTTATCCTGTGTTCACGCTACTTGTACTCTGTGCTTGTTTTCATTTCATCATGATGACTGTGCTACTGCTCTGTGATGCTTGCATCTGAGTACTTATTCCGCTGCTAAGTAGTTTGTTGCTTAGGAATTTCCTCACATTGACATTCCTCAGTGACGAATTTGTAAAAATCGCCTATTCAGCCCCCCTCTAGTCGATATAGCGCTCTTTCACTCCTTCATCTTAGATGCTACGGTGATACAAGCTTCGAGATCGTTGGATATGGGATCCAAGGGCATCTGAGTAGTTTTTGTACAAATTGTGTGCAATTCTCAAACTCATTAAGGTTTCCTGTAAAAATATTAAGACATCCTGTGAGCTGCTATATCTCACATCTACAAGCTCCAAGCAAGTCGTATCAGCAGATAGCATCTAAGGTGTGGGGGCACATGATATTCTCCCGTGGAGGGGGGGTGCACAACCAATCGGTGTTTGGGAGGGTGGGGACAAATATAATGTTCAAATAATATAATCTAAACAATCCTAGATAGAGCTTCACAATTTTATCTAAGGTCGAGGGGTTAACCCCCGGGTTAACCCCCGACAATCTACATAGCTCCGCCTAAACACAACATTTGCATGTATGTAGTACTAGACTTAATATTCATGTTTCAGTTTCCTGTTCATTTAAAATATTGAATTGAGGACCATGCATGTCTTACATTTTACTCCATTCGTTCCAAAATATTAGTCTTTTTAGAGATTTCAAATGGACTGCCACATACATATGTATATAGACATATTTTAGAGTGTAGATTCACTCATTTTGTTCCGCATGTAGTCACTTGTTGAAATCTCTAAAATACAAATATTTTGGAACAGAGGGAGTATTTTTGAATTCGTGTCATACATGCATGGTTTGGAAAAATAGATGCACTATACTTACTGGATTGTTGTTGTACGTGTGTGTGTGTGTGTGTGTGTGTGTGTGTGGTCATATGCTTGATACATACAAAGTTTTCTCACCACCATACCGTTCATCTTTTAAATTTGAATTTGCAATGAAAAACTTACTAGGGGTACCATCAAATGTGAAATCCACGTTGAGATCACTATATCACAAACTCACTCTAATTCAAGAACTCGTCATAAATCAATTACCACATTGAGATTACTATTTGCAAGGAAAATACGGGCATTGTAATAAATATAGATTTGTTCGGCAATTTAAATGATTCCTTTCATATTCTCGAATGGTAGCACCCAACGGCATACCAGCCAGACCCTGGCTCGTGTTGATCCTCAAAAAAAAACCCGGGCTCGTGTCCTTCTGGTGGCGTGTGTGGTACGCACATTAGCCAACCCCAACCAGTCAAGCCTCCGCGTTTCGAGTCAAAATATCTGGCGGCCAGAATTCCAGCCCTAGGAAATTCCCCTCATGTCCCGGTCCACAATGACTACCGATGAACAATGGAGGGATGCTTTAGTAACTAGACAATGTTACCTACCGTGCCGAGCATGGTTCAATTCCCTCGGTCGCCGCTACCCAAGGTCACCCGTCAACTCCATTGCCTAGTACTAATAGGAGTACTACACCAGGATGAGCACCGAACTGAGCCCCGTTTGTTCGTGCCTAGAACTTGAGTTAATATATCAGGCAGTGCACTGGTACAGAGGGATTATCCTTTTACTCTGCATATATAACTTGTCTGAAGTCTAACTAAGCAGAATGTTTGACCAAATCCTTTCTTAAGAAATATTAACATGTACAACAGTAAAGATGTATCACTTGAAAATTTATTGCATGATGGAGGTTATGATATTTTTTTGAATCCTGGATTTCAAATTTCAAAAAATCCAAAAGTGACCGGAAATTCATGAAACTGAGCATGGTCTCGTGATAGGTCACAAATATTCCTACGTAATTTTTTTCTTCAATTTGAGACAAGCTGCTTATGAGAAGTTGCACAAATGAAGAGCCAAGGTATTTTGGAACAAAGACCTATCATGTTAAGGCAAACGCTTTCACTATTCAAACCGTGGGCGTTTATGTGCCGCCACGAGTCCCGCTTCTCATCGGCAGGTGCCGTCCGAGCAAGCGTGTGAGTCAACGGGAGGAATGCGAGCAGACCGCTGCGCAGGCTCACCGGGAGGTAAGCCCTTTGACCAGGCTCCACCTCCCACCTTCGTCCCAACTGCCCCCACTTTTAATGGCGTCGGCGCCGCGGTTTAAATCACCCCCACACTACCCGGTATCGCTACAATCTTCTCTCTTCCTCTCCGATTCTCCTGTCGTCTACCTCCAACCAGCCCGACCTAACCGTACGCAATGCCGCATCATGATGGTCTGCCCTTAGTCTTCCAGTTTCCTGAGGAAGACACCCAGCCGGAGTCTCAAGAACATAAGGCGCTTTGGGACGAGCTTGAATCGGCCTTGCGGGAAGACGCCACGCCTGTCCCCGCTCCCGTTCCGGCTCCTGTCGCCCCGACTACGCCAGCGCCCATCCCCGTGGCATTGTTGGGCTGGGAGCCGCACATTGTCGCCGAGCTTGATGCCACGGGGTTCCACGAGGTCCCCGCCGACTTTCACGCACACGTGCACCTGCCAGCGCATGCGCGTGCACTGACATGCGCGCCCGTGCCGGTGCCCGTGCACCCAAATGTCTCCGCCGCGCCGTTGCTAGTGCCTGTCCCGGCGCGGGTGCCAGTGCCCCCCTCAGTGGCATGGATGGCCGCCGTCGACCGCTTCCTTGCACCAACGCCAGTCGCCTCCTCCCGCCAGTTGACTCGCTCCTGGAGACCAAAGTTCAGAACATTCTGGCCTTCCTTGAAGCTAGGGCCAACGTCCAGGAGTACGCCAACAACGGCGCAAGACGTCGCTGTTGCCGTCTTCAGGGGCCCGACGACACATAGAGCACGACAAAGGAGCCGTTTCCCACCGCAAGATGCCCCACCGTCGCCGCGTAATCTAAATTTGCCATGAAAAACGTTCGGATTGCCATGCTTAAAATCCGAACGTTTATCATTTACGTTTATTTTAGATCGATCGTCGTATGAACGTAAAGTCGGAGTCAGACTGAATGAAATCTATGGTTTGATTGATTGAATGTTCTGCTAGAGTCGTATCAAATTAAATATAAAATTTCATCAAGCCACATGTATTCCTTCTCATCGCAAACATTTCATATTAAATACCACATCAATTCCAAATTTTTTCTTAGGGAAGTCAATTCCAAATACTTGTAGGGCGCGACCAGTCCCCTTGTTCGAGCACTAGGCGATTCATCTATTTATCAACGCATTTAATTATTACGGAGTAGTAGATAAATAGTACTAGATAACTTGTCCGTCACGGTCACTTTTGTTCCTAAACTTGTTACATGTATGCACAAATGAAGAGCCAAGGATACCAAAGGGGCAGATCCAATTAATCTCGGCCATAAAATCATGTCAATCCAACGACCTAGACTGCTTCAATATCGAGCGCTCAACACGTTTAGCATGCAATTAATTTCATGCCAAAATTAGTGCTAATCACATAATAACACGCAAATAATATCCTACTTAATATCCGCATGCACTTAATATACTTCTAAATTAACGTGCATTGCACGTACACATTGACTAGTACTACTAGTACGTGAAACTGGTGTCGTAACTTGTGAATGCGTCCAGATATCATCAACGGCAACATCGCCCTCGAGTTCTTCGTGTTTGCCCGTGTGTCTAAACATAGAAGGGGAGGAGAGAGAGAGAGAGAGAGAGAGAGAGAGAGAGCAGACATGGAACCCACCAGTAAGTGAAGGCGAATAGTATGTGCTAACGAGCCGGTCCCACTAATGTACTGAAAATAATATTAAAACATGTTATCCATTAAATAGGCTGTGGTAATATAAAAACATTATATCAACAAAGGGGGGTACAACAAACGTTGCTGTACTATGTTGCCTATTGACGTGCGGCTTGAAGGCCCTGGTCGCATGTTCAATCCTTGTACTTTTTAATTTTTAATTTATATATGGGTCCAATTTTTTTTCATGACAGGTGGGCCCCTCGGTGTGTAGTTTGTAGCACTTTAATTTGTGGGTCGAAATTTGTTTCATTACAGGTGGACTATCGGTGTGTAGTTTTGTAGCTTATTTGTAATAATTAAAGAGAACAATAGAGTTTTTTGCAAAAATACCATGGTGCGACATTGAAGGCGAGAAAGGACGTGCGAGAGAGCGATGACCAACCTAGAGGGAAATCAGTTGGGGGAGGTGCGGGGGTTGCAACGGTGTTTGGAGTAGTTTTGGGCCGAATGCTACGAAAATATAATCTAAACCCACCGGAATAAATGCCTTCACAAATTAATCCAAGGTTGGAGTCCTCCTCACAATGTAAATAGCTCCGGTTCTGCGAGGGATGGAGAGGTAGCTTCAAAGTGTGGAAGATATGGTGTGAAAAAGTGAGGTCAATCGAGACACGGATAGATAGAGAGACAAAGTGAGTGTGGTCCGGCATTCGTTGAAAAGATATATATGCTTTGGAGAGATATTGTCCGATTGAGCTTTTGGGAAGGGTGAGGGTTGTAAGATAGAGCTTGAGAGATGATCCAGTCACATACATGTAGATATATTTTGTGCGTGGGAGGAAGCAAGGTCAATCGATTACATATATAAAGGGAGAGATATTGAGCGAGTGTGGGTCATCGTGCGGTCGAAAGATTGAGACGGGTTGGAGAGAGTGACCTAGATAGACAATGTGCGTGAGAGAGTATACAATATTAATATGTCGAATTGGGCTCAAACATGGAGATATATCGTTTGTGTCCGAGAAAGAGCGAGGTCAATCGAGACATAGAAAGAGAGACAGAGAGAGAGAGAGAGAGAGAGAGAGAGAGAGAGAGAGAGAGAGAGAGAGAGAGATTGAGCAAGCGTGGCCCGCCATGAGGTCGAAAAAGTGGGGGCGGCTTGGATGGACTGACCTAGATTGACAATCTGCGTGAGAGAGTATAGAGTGTGACGATCGAGGCCCGAACAGGGAGATATATCATTTGTGTGTGAAAGAAAGCGAGGTTAATCGAGACTTAGATAAAGAGAGCAAGATTGAGCGAGTGTGGCCCGCCGTGCAGAAGAAAGAGTCAGACAGTCTCGAGAGAGTGACCTAGATAGACAACGTGCGTGCGTGCGCACGAGGGGGGGGGGGGGGGGGGGGGGGGGGGGGGGGGGGGGGGGGGGGAGGGGGGAGAGAGAGAGAGCTCGGCATGGGGTGCAATGGCGGGTGTGTGTGGTAGATACATTTGGTAACAGCGTGGAAAAGGGGGTTGTGTAATTGAGAGAGTTAGAGATCGAAACATGGAGAGAAAGAATGAACGTGTGTCAGAAACCGATAGCTTCCTAAGGTGGTTAGGAGAGGAAGATTGATCGATACAGGAAGTATGTAGCGTGTGTGCCGAGGGGGCGGGGGGTGGGGAAAAAACAACATTTGAATGTAGATAGTATGAGACTTAATATCGACATTGGGGGAGGTGCGTATTGTAAGATTTGAATTGAGGACCATGCATATGGGTAATTATTTTGAATTCGTGCCATACTAGGTTTGGAAAAGTTGACATTGACTCGATTGTTGTGCTATTTTGTAGGTCATATGTTTGAATCCACCCAAAGTTTTCTCACTACCATGGTGTTCATCATATACATATGAATTTGTATTAAAAAGTAGCATGGATACCGTGAAATGCGAAATCTACATTAGAATTGGAGATCGCTATGTGACACACACTCTAATTCAAATAACTCCTCATTAATTAATTTATAGTATCTCGTTTCGAATGACTAATTATTTGCAAGGAAAACACGGGCATGTTAATACATACATATTCATTTGCAAATGAAAGAAGATTCGTTTGCATTCTCAAATGCAGGCACACCAGGCAGACCAGGGTCATGTCGTCGTGGTTGCATGTGTCGTACGGATGCTAGCACCCAGCCACCCACCCCCCTCCCTCCCCCCGCCCCCAAAAAAGAACGATGATAAAATAAGTTTGCGCTTCCACATTTCGGATTGAAATATCAGGCGGCCCCAATTCTAGCCCTGCAAAATCTCCCTTCTCCACCGTCCCCTTCCGCGCCCAGAGCGCTCAAAACCCTAATTCGCCGCCAACCCAAGCAAAGTTCAAATCTCCCCTCGTCTCGTCTCTTTCCCCACCTCTGTGCCAGACGACGACGAAGAAGAAGATGGTCACACTTCACCACCACACCGGAGCTACCTCATCTACGCCCTCGTCCACCGCACCGGGTGGTCCACCGACAACGTCGGCCGCCGCAACCGACGTGCCTCACAGACACCGACTTCCACTGCATCAGGTGCGCTTCACCAACGCCGTCTCCCACCTCACCGGGGCTACTTCACCGAGCACATCGTGGCACCTCCGTCCCCCGAGGCCGTTGGGGCTTCTCCAACGGTCTCGTCCACTGCATCATACCGCTCTGCTGCCACTCAAGATCTGCATCCGTGCACGGCCAACCAAGCCAGCGCATCACCCTCAACGGCTCTGAAGTGACCCGCACTCTAGCTAGGCGAGCATGCTCAAATGCTGGCTTGAACTAGATATCCACATAACACTCCCTTGTGCACTGTTCCGACGATGTTTGGATATCCTTTCACTGCTCTCTTAGCTTACATGCCTATGCAACTCTGACTTTAACTCTTATTTCTTCTGGAGATGTCATCTGAAACAAGCAAAACCATTTTTTAGCGAAGCATGACGGCGCTACGGGATCTGGTACACATCCTGCACACCGGTATAACCTTGTAAGTACCTGTCCTCCGGTACAACAGCAAGGTCGATTCCTCTTATTTGATCAACCATTCGCCGTGTCAAAAATGCAGAGGGGGATGCAAGGAGCACAAGACCTGCACATCAAAGCAAGTGGTAACATGGACTTGTACATGGAACATCCCAAGCGCAAGCAGAGCTGCAGTGAGCCTGTACAACGAGCTAGCGTAAGTCCCTGCATTTCATTTAATTCGTACTAGCCTGCGTGTATGATTTGTCTGCAGTGGCGGATGCATGAATTCAAGTTACCAGGGGGAGAAAATTTAACTTAAAAAATACGAAGGCACTTGCACTCTGGAAATCAACATAACTTGAGAAATTTGAAGCTACATGCACTTTGAAAACCAGCTAATGATCCAAAGTAGTTCAGAATATAAAACACTAAATGATGTAAGCACCAAAAAACACAAAATGCAACATGATGTACAAGGACTACTAACATGTTCTATACCTTCTTGAATTATTCGTTGTCTAGCTGAAAATATCGAAGTGTAATTGCACCTATAACCAGTGCGCAAACTGCATATGAATATATCTATCCTGCACAAGTATGCCAATAGTTTCAAACAACATATTACAAAAGTATTTATGCTACGTTGTCATGATACGGGGACTTTCTGGTAGATGGCCTCGATGTTTCCTCAAGCCATGAAAATGTACTATAATTCACTTGTCATCAATGACTGCAAATCTCTATGTCTCTCTCAACATAGCAGATCATCATTAGACACTAAATCCTTCAATGGGAGCTTGCGAAATGCTTGCATTAGATCCCTCATTAGACACTATATGTTCATCACCAGGAGCATGTAAAATGTTTGCATCAAATCCTTCATTAGCAGTCTATTCATTAGACACTTCAGGCTCAAGAACAACATGAGCTTGTATGTTTCCACCGGAAACTTGATTAGATACATCAGGTTCGGTCAGTTCAGTATTGATTGGTTGAGTTATAAAATAAGCAGAAATTGGTTTCATTTTCTCATAGATTCCCTACATACAAACAGTTTTACAACACCATCAGGTTTAACTATTGGCCAGAAATTGAACAGTTGAATTAGATATAATCAGGAATGTGATGTACCTGCTCGTTGCGCATGCTGCTCTTACAAGCTGCGACTGTCTGTTTGCGCAAGCTCGATGCCATGCCCGTGCTGCCGCCGGTGCCTCCCACGCAGGCTACACCCAGGGTTGGATCTTCATCTTCTTATCCTTCCATTCGCTTGAAGCCCGGCGACCGGCGTACAACAAGGGCGCGAGGAAGTGCTATGTCGGTCTGTCCAGCGGCGGCTAGGTTAGGAGCGAACCAGACTGGAGGCTGGAGCGAACAAATTGGGATTTTTCCTGCTGTCGATCGATATGGGAGGCGCTCGTTTGGGCCGCGAGCCTGCTATAGGGCCTGCCTTGCACTTATGTTATTGGCCTATCCAAATTGAAACATTTTTCTTCATTTTTTACATTGCCTGCTCGTGCGTTGGGACGAACAAAATTAGCCTGGGCCAACCTGGACTACTCAAACTAGGTGCACACTTTCCAGCCACACGAGGCGGCCACCCATACCAGCCCCTACGGTGGCATCGCCCCTTTTTGCGTGCATGATTGGGGTAGTGAAAAATATTCCAGTGGTGCTTCTGATTTACCCACAGAATGGTTGAATTGCTTGTTTCTATGAACTGAGTTTGCCAATAATGTGAAGGATGCCAGTCTTTTCATCCTATTGTAGATTTTTTAGATCTCAATATGCCAAATGTAATCGCATGAAATATACAGTAAAAGCCAGTGTGATGTGTGTGGCTACAACTAGTCTGACAACCCGTCCTCATATAACATATCAAGGATGCACCATCTTATCAGATTAACCATTCGACTTACCAATGCAGTGTGGGAAGAAAGAAGTATTGGGACTGCGTATCCAAGCAATTGATGCCGTGGACTCTTTTGTAGAACCTTCTAAGCGAAAAAGAAGTTGCAGTGTGCCTGTACAAAGAGCTAGCATAAGTTCAGCTACCTGTTTCTAGGAAATTTAGTTAGCCACTTATTGCAAAATTGTTAAATTACGTTGCTTGGCTTCATTTAGTTTGCTACTAATTACATAATGCCATAGCCTGTTAATCCTATTATAGACTGCGCCTATCTATGTGTTTGATACTTACTGTTAAGAATTACCTGTTTGCCTGAACCTAAATAGCTACTTAAGCACGTAGATAGCTGGTCATATGTACTTCTAGGCTGCAGCAGAATTCACGTGTAATTTACGTTCTGATACCCTGTTTGTTTAAATGGTTTGCTGTTATCACTTGTAGCACTAGTAATGTTTGCATGTTCATAGATGGACAACTGTCAGGTTTATATCAGGGACACCATCTTTTTAACTTTTACATAATATGTGTGTGTTTGTGTGTGTGTGTGTGTGTGTGTGTGTGTGTGTGTGTGTTGTAATCTTTTTGCTTACATCAAACAAATTTATAGATGTCTGTGTTGCTGGTAAACGGTACTGACTTGTTGCTTTAATATGTTGCCAAGAACTTGTTAGTTTTACTAGTTCATGTGTAATTAAATACGTTGCCAAAACTGGTTAGTTTTACTAGTTTGATGTTAGTTTCTTATGGCTCTTGCAACACTTTATTTATGATTGCTAACATTCAAGTTTGTAGGATCCAACTGAATCTCCATTGGCACAACAGGTATGTTTTCAGAAACTTCCTTGTTTACCTGGTTCACTGCTGTAACTTTTTGCTGTAATCATCTTACCAACTTCAAGTTTTCAGGATCCAATTGGAAGTCCAATTGCACAGCAGGTACATTTTCAAAAACATATTTGTGTAACAGGTTTGCTGCTGTAACTTGTTGCTCTAATCAAGTTACTGACTACTCAACTTTTCAGGATCCAAGAGAAACTCTAATGCCACAACAGGTTCCTTTTGCAAAACTTGTTTGTTTAACTGCTTTGCTGCTGCAACCGGTTGCTCTAATCACGTTACTGGCTACTCAACTTTTCAGGATCCAAGAGAAACTCCAATGCCACAACAGGTACCTTTTGCAAAACTTGTTTGTTTAACTGCTTTGCTGCTGCAACCGGTTACAATGATGCTAATAACTACTTTTCAGCATCCAATTGAAACTCTTTCATTCCTTGTTTGTTTAACTGGTTTGCTGTTATAACTCCCACTTGAGATGTTTTGCTAAATTCAACTTTTCAGAATCCAATCAGAACTTTAATGGCAAAACAGGTTAGCCCAAGATCAAAGAGTGAGGTCCCCATGGACGTTGTATCATCCCACAGCAGTGGCACCGGCCCAATCGTGCATCATGAATTGCCAACTGCTGATGCTCTAGAGGCTAAACTATTGGTAGAAAGAGATTTTGCTTCTGCACTTAGAGATGAAGTTGACATGTTGAGGAAGCAAACAACACAATCGCAAGCAGTACTCAAGACAACCATTAAATATTTGGTGGATTTCAAAACGAAGCAAGCTGAGACTGACCGCATTGTTAAGGTCCTGAAGGAAAAAAGGAAATTAAATTCCCACTTGGTAAATCATAGGTGAAATGTTCTTTCCATCATTGAATAACCTTTGTGTTGTTTGTTCATGTAATCGATCAAACCATTTGTTTTAGAGATCATGTAATAATTGTTTTTTTGTTTTTCGGTTTGTAATTGTTTTTAGCACAAGTCTGTATTAATTGATAAGACTCTAAGACATTTCATTTTGATTGCTGTGCCAGACCTATAAATATGCCAATCGGACTGAATGTGCATTCGGCAATAATAGTAGTATAGGTGGTCCTTAAGTGGCACGCATCTGAAAAGGCCAAGATGTTGTACTAGCTTCGCTTAAAAAAGGATGCTCTTCTAGTAAAAAAAGTACAGCGGCCTGGCTTATGTATGTTAGTTGATATTATTGATCCATATACTCTATAAGTGTTTATATGTCAGTTAGTTTCGTACATTATTGGTTGATTGACTCGGTATTTGAATCTTGATACATCGCTTCTGTACATATCTAAATGGGAGTACACATTATGCTGCGTGTGACACTTGAGTTGGACATAAAGTGGTTTCAAATATTCGAATTCACATTAAACTGGATTCTGGCTACTGAATTCGAGTATCGGCATTTGTAAATCATATTCATATATGATAGTGGAATATATCATTGTCGTGCTTTTGAAGATATATAAAAACACATAGAATGATTTATAAAGATTCGTATAGGAATAGAAAATGGATTCGAATTTAGTTGCCAGGGTAAACATGGATGCTTATTGTCCCAAAATTCGAAAGAAGCGGCAAAATGTCCACTCCCATGTTGGCTGCCCGAAGCCAGTGTTTGGGAGATGGAAATTACTATCTACCCCTTACACGGACAATCCATCGACCCGATTTCCACTGCTCTCAATAGGGGTAGGTTAGTAACTTCAATTAGACGTGACACGACCGCCTCTGAGCCCATTCCGAAACAGTGGGCGCCAAACATGGGCGGCAAAACACATTTGATTCAAGCCCGTCCGAAAGATCTCTGTCTCTCCCTCCATTTCCCCATTCATACACGATGGGCGGCAAAACAAACTCGACTCGGCCGAAATCGATGTAGGCAAATATTTTCAATAGGGGTAGGTTTGTAACTTCACTCAGACGTGACACAACCGCCCTACCTGTCAGCCCCGTTCATACACCGTGGGTGCCAATCGTGGGCGCCAAAACACCCTCTCCTCGCCCGAAATCGCTCTGGGCAAATATTGGCGAGATGCGAGATTACCGTCCTATCCCCAACCGATGAGCCGTCCAAATTTAAACGGGGGCTAAGTTCGTAACTTTCCCATATTTCAGACCGGCGCGTCCCAAAAACATGGTTCCCCGTACCTCTCCCTCCATTTTTCCATTCATACACCGTCCGCGCTAGAACACCATCCCCACACCAGCCTCCTCCGTCCGCCACCCCATCCATCGCCGCCGTCCTCCACCCCATCCATCGCCACCGTCCTCCACCATGCCGGAGCACCTACCAAGACCGCGTCGTCCACTGCTAGAGATGGACATTTCTCATCCACGTCGACGGACCAGGAGCCTTGCATTGCGTCCTCTTGCTTCATCGGCGCCATCGTCCTCTTTGCCGGGGCCGCTCACACGACCTTCTCATCCACCGCAACGGGACTTATCCCCCGATGCACCCATCTACCGTCGCAGATCTGCTTCAACGCCACCGACAGCCATCGCACCCCCGATGACTACACGGGGCCGCAAGAGAGGTGGTACTTCATATCTGCTCAACTTTTTGATCTCAACCAGAAAATAGATCGTAACTTTGTTACTATACTTTCTTTTAAGCTCTTAGAATTTAGTTCTTAGTTCGAATCAAACAATGGATGCGAAATAGCATTTCTGTGGTTTGCAGCTTTAAATATGCCATGGCACAGTCATAATAGGGTTTAATTGATCATACTTAGGGTTTAATTGATCATGTTGGTTCTGTGGTGGTTTCTTTAATAGAAATCGGAGGGGAAACCCTCTTTTGCTCAAAAAAATGCTTAGGGTTTCCCCCTTTTATGATCACTATACGATCATCATACGTGCTTCGTGTCATAATAGTACTGCTCCACTCATCAAGCTAAACAAGCTTAGTTGTTCAAATACGAATATGATATTATTAAAATAGAGTCGTTTAATTGGTCAGCAAAATGTTCAAATCCAATTATTCACGTTGATTAGTTGCAAACAATAAGTGCTAGACCAACTTCTTGATTCAGATTTTGGACGGTCTCTTACTGCAGTTACAATTCTGCATACTTGTCCTAGTAAGCTCACAAGTAATGATTGATTCACTACATATATGCTTGCCTTGTCATATTTGTTGTCAATATTCTTTTAGGGTGGACCACCCTGTTTAAAAATACTGGAACCGTAGACATGAGTGAATAGTATTTCTCTGTGTGATCTCTTCCATCATGTGTGGGCAACGAGCACTGTGTTGTATAGAAAGAAAGTGTCATTTCCATCTTTTACATAGACTACGATCTTTTACATGGAATACAATCTGCCTACTTGCTTTGTGTCGCACTACCAGCACTGCACCCTTGAAGCTAAACATTATGCCACTCATAATTCCTTGGTTTATTCGTTCAAATACGAATTTGATATGATTCTAACGTTCCTACTTCAGTTTTGAAATGTGTGTCTGCCTGTTATAGAAACATAAGAGGTTTGTATTTCTGTTTGTGGTCTGGTCAGCATGGTTGGGGGTGAACTTTGCATATGCAGGGGTTTATAGGGAGACACTCTTCGAGTTGAATCCACAATGCATTCCATAGATAATCTGACTACTTTTTATGTTTTTATTAATCTCAGATACTGAACAACATCATAATGATTATGATCTTGCACGCATGAAAAGAATAAAGCAGAACAATGCCATGACTGTCAAACTTGGCATTAAGGGACTGAAATCAAGTCTGGATGCAATGCAATGCATATGCTCTCCACCTACAGATTCATGCCCAGAATATGATCCTAACAACAATTCTGAGCTAGAGGGAGACCTAAGTCAATGTAGCTCCCTAGTGGAGGAGTCAGAGGTAGATGCCCTATCTTATTCACCCATCAAGGTGTTTGCTCTAACTTTCCAAGGTTATATTGGTCGCACATATCTTGCAACTGATGCTTTGCATTGCTTCTACTTTGTTGCACTGCCATTAGCTTAGTTTACACATCGTGTATGTGAATATGCCCTGCCTATCCATTTTCAATACATATTCCATCTATCATCATACCATATTTATCCATTCAAATGTTGTTCTTGTATATCAGATGTTCAAAAGGAAGAGGGCGATTGCTGATCACAGAGGAGCACGAGAAAAGTATTTGGAAAAGGTAGTGACACCTGATAAATCAAATAGCCCATTAAGTGTAGTTGCAATATCACTTGACCCAAAAAACACGGCCCCAACTCTAGCAGACTCTAGCCCTACTACACTGGTCATCTCTGATGCCCCAACTCAGCAGACCCCAACTGCAGCAAACAGTATGATGATGCCAGTTGACATAGCACCAGCTCTACGACGCAAAACCTCCATTCCAGCAAAGAGTACACCAAATCCAGTTGCCAAATCCCTTTTCAAACGAGAGAGAGATCCCCAATTGGAGCAAATAGGACTCCTGTTCTATTTCTTCCCAGTTTAGAAGACGAAGCTTATATTGTTGTCAGGAACTTTGTGCGCATCTTTCCTTCATGGAAAGATTATACCGCAGACACGGAACAATTTCCAGTCTTCCTCCGCAACTTATGCGTAAGTAATGTACTAATGTTATTCATGGTAATTACTGCATTTGTTTCTGTTGACAGAAGACACAAGATTTCATTCTTTTTAATAGGCAAGGACCAAATGGATTGTCAAGACGAGCAAGGGTTGGTTGCGCTTTTCAAGTACTCGTTGATGAAGTATCGTTCCTACCTGAGGTAAGCACACTTCAATGGCAAGCCTCTAAACAAAATTTCTGTAAAGTCTCCGGTGCTACAGTTATTAGACAGTGACTAGAATAATCTTGTTGCACATTGGTCTCGTCTGCAGTGTAAGGTACTGCCTATGATATCACATCACAATTTGAACTACATTTCTGCATGTGCCTTAACGTCTCACTTGTACGAAAACTGTTTGCAGAAGAACATTCATTCTCAAGGGACCACAGAATCACGCAACTATACTGCACACTACATTGCTCTTGTGAGTACCTCTTGCCCTGTATGACCATACTTACTTTCATAGCTGGTTGATTATGTAGCATCACTGCACATGTTATCCTCATTATCATCCATTTGGTGGACATTATAAGATCCGTATGGACTCTTACATAAATTTAGAATCAACCCAATGCTTTTGAAGAGGTTTAGCTCTGCACTCCTCTTGTAAGGACTGAACGTCGTCTATCACTATACTTACATTAACAGCTACTCCCTCCGTCCCATAATATAAGAACATTTTGTACAGTACACTAGTGTTCAAAACACTCTTATATTATGGGAAGAGGGATTGGTTCATTGTGTAGCATTCTGCATCTTATCTCCCTCGCCCACCATTTATAAAAAATATCAGATCTATATTTAATCTTACCAAAAAGTTGAATACACAGACAATGCCAGTGCAGAAGTGTAGCCCATTGCTCTTGTCAGTACATTTTGTCCTGTAATGCTTGTACTTCCAGGGATTGGTAGTTGATTATGTAGCATCAATCTGCATCTTATCTTCATTATCCTCTATCTCTTCCAGTATTATCATATCTATCATTACTCTCTACAAAATGTAGAGTACAGGCAATGCTTATGAAGAAGATTCCGTGCTGAAATTCTTGAGTTATCCTTCCCTTGACATGCATGGAGAAGGGCATTATAAAGCGGTGTTAACTGTTAATGTAAGTCAGTCCTTCTAAAGCCTTTATCCTCAACTTCTGTTTAATTTGCTCATACTCCCTATCATTAATTGCTGTTTAGCTTGCTATTTCTATCAAAATGCATGTTCGCAAAAACTGTAAGTTCCAAGTTTTACTTGTAAAACCAAATTCCTTATTCATACCATGCACATTAATCAATACTCCCTATATGTATGCTTGTTTTTGTGGATCTATAATCTAGTGTGTGGTGAAGCAGCCCATGTTTGCACCTTGTCATCTCTTGTTTTATCTTACTGATGTGGCTGATGATATGAACAACATGACATGTTGTCGGTACAACAGACCCGGGGTATGTTGCCCAACTATGCACAGGCACAAGATCAAGATTGGAACACCAGCTTAAGTCAGAGGTCGAAGAGCCAAGAGACTTGAAGAAACATCATGCAGCTCAGAGAGATCGAGGTCGAGCCAAAGGAACAAGATATCGGCAAGAGAAGGGCCTCCCTGCCAGGCAGGCGAGCCCGACAAGGGGCCAGGCCACCACCAGAAGCAAGCAACCCAGACTCCCCGGCAGCGCCTGCCGGGGCTTGCGGGGCCTGAACTGACCCGTCGATCGCGCAAGCATGACCCATGTCGTCAATCAGTGCGGTGTCAAGCCGCAAGATGATGAAGTGGCAGCATTTGCCACATGGCAGCCATCTCCTACAAAAGAAACCCACAGGCGACACCAGTCCAGCGACGTGTCAAGAGAACAAGTGTGGAGCTGGCGAGATAAGCCTGGCAGGCCTTGCCGGGCAGCTAGTGATGTCACACTAAGCGGTGCATTTAATGCACACTGTTTGCTATCATATTAGTGGGTAATGACCGTTTTGCCACTGTGGTGAATCCTTAATCTATGAAAGGAGGCCCATGGCAATCATAGGAGGGGGTTAGAGGGTTGGAAACTTGACAAACCCAAGCCAACATACGCTTGTGGTCACTGTAGCCCTGAGGCAGGCCTTGCCGGGCAAGTGTACCACGCACCACCACGTTCATTTCCACCATCAATCCACCAAAGCAGGAGTAGGGGCTTATGCCTCGCGGCGGCCCGAACCTGGGTAAATTGCTTGTGTGCTCTCTGCTGTGCTGCCGTGCACTGGTCTGCTCTTTGTGCAACGCAACGTCCCCCGCCAAACCAGCAAGGGGCCGCCCGGTCCCATAGGTGGCTGTGGATATCCCGCGACATCCTTGGCACGCCAGGTAGGGGGATCGCTTGTGCGAACCTAAAAGCGTGCGCAGCGCGTCATCTTCATTGCCATCTTCATCTTTGACGACGCCATCGACCATGGCGCCCAAGAAGAAGAAGTCCGGCCCTGGCGTCTACCTCGAAGGCTCCGCCGTCCGCGGGGGGGGGGGGGGGGGGGGGGGGGGGGGGGGGGGGGGGGGGGGGGGGGGGGGGGGGGGGGGGGGGGGGGGGGGGGGGGGGGGGGGGGGGGGGGGGGGGGGGGGGGGGGGGGGGGGGGGGGGGGGGGGGGGGGGGGGGGGGGGGGGGGGGGGGGGGGGGGGGGGGGGGGGGGGGGGGGGGGGGGGGGGGGGGGGGGGGGGGGGGGGGGGGGGGGGGGGGGGGGGGGGGGGGGGGGGGGGGGGGGGGGGGGGGGGGGGGGGGGGGGGGGGGGGGGGGGGGGGGGGGGGGGGGGGGGGGGGGGGGGGGGGGGGGGGGGGGGGGGGGGGGGGGGGGGGGGGGGGGGGGGGGGGGGGGGGGGGGGGGGGGGGGGGGGGGGGGGGGGGGGGGGGGGGGGGGGGGGGGGGGGGGGGGGGGGGGGGGGGGGGGGGGGGGGGGGGGGGGGGGGGGGGGGGGGGGGGGGGGGGGGGGGGGGGGGGGGGGGGGGGGGGGGGGGGGGGGGGGGGGGGGGGGGGGGGGGGGGGGGGGGGGGGGGGGGGGGGGGGGGGGGGGGGGGGGGGGGGGGGGGGGGGGGGGGGGGGGGGGGGGGGGGGGGGGGGGGGGGGGGGGGGGGGGGGGGGGGGGGGGGGGGGGGGGGGGGGGGGGGGGGGGGGGGGGGGGGGGGGGGGGGGGGGGGGGGGGGGGGGGGGGGGGGGGGGGGGGGGGGGGGGGGGGGGGGGGGGGGGGGGGGGGGGGGGGGGGGGGGGGGGGGGGGGGGGGGGGGGGGGGGGGGGGGGGGGGGGGGGGGGGGGGGGGGGGGGGGGGGGGGGGGGGGGGGGGGGGGGGGGGGGGGGGGGGGGGGGGGGGGGGGGGGGGGGGGGGGGGGGGGGGGGGGGGGGGGGGGGGGGGGGGGGGGGGGGGGGGGGGGGGGGGGGGGGGGGGGGGGGGGGGGGGGGGGGGGGGGGGGGGGGGGGGGGGGGGGGGGGGGGGGGGGGGGGGGGGGGGGGGGGGGGGGGGGGGGGGGGGGGGGGGGGGGGGGGGGGGGGGGGGGGGGGGGGGGGGGGGGGGGGGGGGGGGGGGGGGGGGGGGGGGGGGGGGGGGGGGGGGGGGGGGGGGGGGGGGGGGGGGGGGGGGGGGGGGGGGGGGGGGGGGGGGGGGGGGGGGGGGGGGGGGGGGGGGGGGGGGGGGGGGGGGGGGGGGGGGGGGGGGGGGGGGGGGGGGGGGGGGGGGGGGGGGGGGGGGGGGGGGGGGGGGGGGGGGGGGGGGGGGGGGGGGGGGGGGGGGGGGGGGGGGGGGGGGGGGGGGGGGGGGGGGGGGGGGGGGGGGGGGGGGGGGGGGGGGGGGGGGGGGGGGGGGGGGGGGGGGGGGGGGGGGGGGGGGGGGGGGATTTTTTTCTGTTTTCTGTTTTTTAATACTTCTGCAACTTTGTTGAATTAATAAAAATACTTAGGCAACTCCTAAAATCACCAAACTACTCCTGGTCCATAGTTGGATTATTTCCAACATGAAACATTTTAGTTTGGAGATATTTGAGCATTTAAATATTTTATATAATTTTAAATGCCCAAATTCAAATATCTATGATTTAATTCAAAGACCCTAAGATGACCTAGGAAAATGTGCATCACTTCTGGCAGAGGTTCTGAACCAAGACAAAAATGATGGGCATTTTAGAAGGGCATTTCAGGTTCATTGAAAAAGTTTTTAGTAAACCCTAGTTGGTTTCAGAGGGGGCTGGGGGTTCTGTCATCCCCATTTCAGGTTTCTGATGAAAGAATAGACATGATGCAACACTCTAATGCATGAACTAGCTAGGGTGTGACAACTCACCCCCACTCAAAAGAATCTCGTCCCGAGATTTGGGTTCCTCCGGAAAGAAGGCGGGATACTCGAGTCGAAGACGATCCTCCCTTTCCCAAGTTGCTTCATCCTCAGAATGGTGCGACCATTGAACTTTGAGAAACTTGATATTATGACGTCGAGTGGTACGCTCGGCCTGATCGAGGATACGAATGGGGTACTCTCGATACGTGAGATTATCTTGGAGATCAAGCGTTTCGTGGTCCACTCCACGGATAGGATCCGAGAAGCAACGCCTGAGTTGAGAAACGTGGAAGACATCGTGGACTCTGGAGAGATGCGGAGGTAGTTCCAACTGGTAGGCAACTTCTCCTCGTTTAGCGAGAATACGAAAAGGTCCAATGTAACGGGGAGCCAATTTGCCTTTGATACCGAAACGATGGGTTCCCTTCAGAGGAGTAACCCGAAGGTAAGCCTTCTCGTCAACCTCGAAAGTCATAGCCTTATGTTTTCGGTCATATTGACTCTTTTGACGAGATTGGGCTGTTTTCAACTTTTCACGAACGATGCGAACTTGCTCTTCTGCTTCCTGGATCATATCCGGGCCAAAGAATTGTCTTTCCCCGGTTTCTGACCAATTAAGGGGTGTTCGACACCGTCGTCCATAGAGAACTTCAAAAGGGGCTTTACCCAAGCTAGATTGATAGCTGTTGTTATAAGCAAATTCGACAAATGGAAGGCATTTCTCCCACTCCATTCCGAATGAGATAACAGAGGCTCGAAGCATGTCTTCTAGAATCTGGTTGACGCGTTCTACTTGACCACTTGATTGAGGGTGAAAAGCGGTGCTAAAGGAAAGGCGGGTTCCCATAGCATTTTGGGGGGGGGGGGGGGGGGGGGGGGGGGGGGGGGGGGGGGGGGGGGGGGGGGGGGGGGGGGGGGGGGGGGGGGGGGGGGGGGGGGGGGGGGGGGGGGGGGGGGGGGGGGGGGGGGGGGGGGGGGGGGGGGGGGGGGGGGGGGGGGGGGGGGGGGGGGGGGGGGGCCTTACTTTGTTTCGAGTCCGCTCAACAACTTAAGTGAGCTGCAACTAGTTGCGACAAGGTTGCTTGTCGGTAGCGACCCCGCCAGCAGGCTGCTGAAGTTCCGCACTCGGCGCTCGCGGCAAGGGTGCCTGCACCGGCAAGTTTCCCTAGAAAGCGTAGGGCAGAACCATACAAAGCCAAGAGTCGAGTAAAGGAAGTAACACAGCAATTTTTTGCCTAAGATAGAGTTATATTACAAAAATAACTTGTCGCGCCTCTAATAAAGTGTTCCCATGACATGACTGGCAGCGACAAGAAAAGAAGAAAACGGACGGCCTAATCTACGCGACCGCCGTCAACCCTTTTGACCTCGTTCACCCTGTCCACAATGGGTGCGACGGGGGGGGGGGGGGGGGGGGGGGGGGGGGGGGGGGGGGGGGGGGGGGGGGGGGGGGTTGGTGAGGTTGAGGCCCGGATTGCGGAAGGCCACCTTCACCAGCACCTTCTCCAGAACTCCGGCACAAATCGAGCGTGACTCGTCGGCCAACTGCTTTGGGATCCGTTCCCGGAGTTGGGCTGGAGCGCCGCCGCCACGCCTTTGAAGAACAGAGTGAGCTTGGCGCTGGGTTGGAGGTTCTCGTCGGAGGAGTACCCGAAGCCTTCCACCCCCAAATGCACCAGCTCCTCTTCGATGACTGCAGCAATATTCACGAGACCCTCCGTCCAGAGCTCCACGGTATCTCTGAGGAGATTCTGGATTTCGGCGGCTCTCGCCAGCAGCGCCTCGTTGGCCTCGATGTCCTTCTTCAAGTCTGCCTCCCGTTTCCTGGCGCTGTCCAACGTCTCCATCAAGGTGGCCAGCTTCAGCTCCAGATTAGCGTTGGAATCCTTGGTGGCACGGAGCTCTTTGCCCTTTTTGGAGAGTTGGCCCTGCAACTCACCGTGGGCAAGGGCGTCCTTCTCGCGCTCTAGCTTGAGCGCGGCAAGCTCTTTGCCACCAACCTTCAGATCAGTTTCTAGCTGCGCCACCTTTGCCTCCAAGTCTTTCTTGGCGGCCTCGGCAGCCGCAGCCGTATCCTTTGCCTCTTGGAGCGTCCCGCCAAGTGCCCGTTCGCGCGCGGCAAGCTCCTCTTCGTGGCTGTCGAGGTTCACTTTCCGCTGAGTCAGCTCACCTTCTCACGTGTACAGCTTCTCGCCGGTGAGCCACTGCTGCTCTTCAGCTTCGGCCTTCTCGAGGAGGAAGGCCTTCCGCTCCTCAGCAAGCTGCTCCCGCTCCTCCGCCAAGGCCCGGGGAGTTTCTTGGCGAAGACCCCGGAGCTCCTCCGCGCGCTTCTCTATGTCCACGCTCGCCCTCGCGACAAGCGCTTCCCGGGACTCCAACTTGACCTGGCGGGCGCGGTAGAGCGCCAGCAGCCTCCATAGCAACCGCTCCTCCTCAGGCTCGCCGCTGCTGCTTCCCGGCGAGTCGACGATTGACAACCCGGCGGAGGCAAGCACCTCCCCATCCAGAGCTTCTCCTTCCATCGGCGCCCTGGAGCTCGACGTCTAGGGGAGCTTGATGAAGATGCCCTCGCCAGCCTTCAGATAGGCGCCGGACTGGGGCTCCTCGGAGCCTGACGCTACGGCAGCGGCGGAGGGATCGGCGGTCGGTGCAGCGCCCGACGCTCCTGCGGCCTCAGGGCCGTCAGTGCGATCGCAGATCCCCCGCCAGCTTCTTCGGCAGCAGTCTTGGCGGCCTCTTCGCCAGCGGGCACGTCAGCGCCGGCTCCTTCTTCGGTGGCTGCGGCATCATCAGTATTGCCGCGCGCGTCTTCCTCGCCGCCCGCCTCGGTCTCCATCGGATCCGTGGAGGGTGGGTCTGACGACCAAAGAAGAAGGAGAAATCAAACAAGTATTCGAGAAGAGAAATCAGCAGATAAAGGAAGTAACACAACAATTTTTTGCCTGAGATAGAGTTATATTACAGAAATAACTTGTCGCACCTCTAATAAAGTGTTCCCATGACATGACTGGCAGCGACAAGAAAAGAAGAAGACGGACGGCCTAATCTAGGCGACCGCCGTCAACCCTTTTGACCTCGTTCACCCTGCCCACAATGGGTGCGACGAGGGCCTTAAGTGCGTCAAGATCAGCGTCCGCCGGCAGCTTCTTGAGGACGTTGGTTAGGTTGAGGCCCGGATTGC
>JAAAWM010010971.1:0-2500 GCA_036873465.1 Thinopyrum obtusiflorum | reverse complement strand
TATTGGGCCCTAGTGGAGAAGAGGAGGGGCGGCCAAGGGCAGCCGCGCGCCCCCATCCCCCCCAGTCCGAATTGGACAAGGAGGGGGGCAGCGCCCCCCTTTCCTTTCCCCCTCTCTCTCCTTCCCCCCCCCCCCCTGAGCGGGAAGGGATCCCACAACGGCCAATTTGAAAGGGGACAACTAGTACAACTTATCCTGACAAAAGTAGTCTTCGCCTGCTAAAGGCTCTGGTGGTGACGCCGTCTTAGGCTCCACGATGACCTCCGTCCTGCCGTCCTGCTGGTCTTGGTCTCGTTGCACCGATATGGAAACCTTTGCTTGACGCCTCGGTACTCCTCGCCTGCGCTTGCCTCCTTAGCACCAAAGAGGAAACAAGGACACTATGCGCGCTGGCACCCGCCTAGCGCCCGCCTGGCCTTGGTCGTCATGGCTCATGTCACGAGAACCTCGTGAGGTTTGCCTTGCCTTGATCTCTCTACCCCTCGCGAGCTAGCCTAGTGAGGCCGCTCCCGAGGAGGTCTTGTGCCGTCCGCCTCGCGAGGCTTGGCCCCTCGCGAGGGTCTTGAAAGCTTGTTGGTGAAGATGGGTCGTACGGGCCCGCTCGCAGAGCCACGCCGTGGGCCGCAGGCAGGCAAGTCTGGGGACCCCCATTCCCAGAACGCCGACAGTAGCCCCCGGGCCCAAGGCGCGCTCGGGCTTGGCTTCGAGGCGAAGCCAAGGGGCAAGTGCGGAGCGCCGCGGGCCCCAATAGCCTGCGGCCTTGGTCGACGCATGGCGGTTGATTGGGCATGGGCGTCTCCGCTTCCCCACGCTGCCTCGGCAACTGCCTGACTTGACAAGTCCCTGCGACATGCAAGGAAAAACCATCATTACCTGTGATCGTGGGGGGTGCTGGTTGGCCTTCCCCTGCTATAAATGGGGAGGGGGGGCAGAGCCCCCGTCGCCCATCTCTTTGCATTCCGCTCGCTTCTTCGCCCTTGCTCCATTGCTAGCAGCAACACCAATGGCGCCGTCGAGGAGATTCTCCGCTGCGGAGAAGGGGAAGGCCCCTCGCGAAGGGCCTGGCTCTCCGATGCCCAAGCGTGGACGTGGCTGTCCCCGCAAGCACACCTCGACCCCCGCCGCACCCCCCGCGGCCGCGGCGGTGCTGCTTCACGTGGCAGGGGTTGCTCCGGTGGCGGCAGCCCTGTTGATGAAGGGAGACGCGCCGTGGTCACACGGCCTCCCCAGCCGCGCTTCCACTCGGCGGAGGTGCTCACCGAGTTCATCGTCTGGTCGGAGGACCCGGCCAGCAACTGGCTTCAGCTCCCGCGCTTCTTCGTCGATGAGCTGCCGGCCGCAGGTCTAGGCGGGCTCTGGCTGCAGGCAGACGGCTGCTGCAGCAGGGCTTCCTGGGTCGCGGTTGAAGTCTCTATCGCGGGCAACATAGCCCTGGCCCGCGGCTGGCAGACGTTTGCCCACGTACGCGGCCTGGGCAAGCGGTGCACCCTTCATTTCAAGTACGACGGCGATGCGACCCTCTACGTGAGGGTGTTTGGGGAAGATGGTCGCCGCGCCGGATGCTGCCCCGAGGTCAACGACGGCGACGAGGTGTTCGGCCTTGGCGATGGTCGCGACGAGGATGAGGGCGAACCCGCCCTTGGCGTCGACCGCGTCTCGTCCAGTTACAGTGGCTCTTCCCCCGGTGACAGCTCCAGCAGTGGTGGTTACGACCAGCCGCCGCGCCCGCTTCGAAGGTGGCAGCGGGTCATCTCGTCGCCGCACTTCCGTGAAGCGCGATGAGGGGTCTGGCTGAGCTCAGGACGGCGCCAAGAGCCCGCCCCCGTGGACCACTGTAGGGGCAGGCACCGCTTTTATTTTGTTCTTCCTTTCCTTCCTGCATCAAGAAAGAAACCAGTATGGGGCCCCGGAGGGGCGTGCAACGAACTATGATTTCCCAGTTATTATGCTATGTTTATCGTCCCTGTGCTGTGTCGTGCCTTATGTAAGGATAACTTAGCTTGACGTGCTTGGAGCAGTCTCCTCTCCACGAGGCGCTCGCTTCCTGGTGCCTGTCGAGGCCCCCTTGGCCTGGTAGGCGCTTAGGAACTGCAGAAAAAACTCGTTAGGAGGCTTAACGTTTTCCCGAGCCTTGGTCGCAGGCGCCGCTGGCCTTGACCCTGCGCTTTGTATCACAGTACCCGTGGGGCATGGATTAGAAGAAGTGCGCCAGCTTGTGGGCTCGAACGAGGGTGCCTCACGAAAAACAGACGAAAGGCAGAACAAGAAAAAACACTCACAAGGGAAGAAAAACGTTCACGAGGGCACCTGTCCAGCCCCCTCGCAAGGAATGCGAGAGAGAGTGCAGGCCAAGCCGAAGACGGAAACAGAGGCAGAAGGCAACGGAACCAAACCAACCGAGAACACCAGAAGAAAACTTCAATTAAAGAGGGGCGAGCCAACTACGGAAAGCAAATGAAAAGCCGCGTCCGGCACCTAGTCTAGTCTTCAAGTCTTCTCA
>JAAAWM010010970.1:0-57212 GCA_036873465.1 Thinopyrum obtusiflorum | reverse complement strand
CGAGGAGGTCGAGGGAGGCACTGCGGAGCTCTGGGAGGCGTCGGGGAGGCGAGAGGGGGATGGTGGCCGCGGCGAACGGCGTCGGTGGCGACGGCTCCGTTCGGGTCCGAGGTGCGGAGCGAGAGGGAGAGCAGGAGAAGGGGATGAGCACGGGAGGGAGTTGAGAGAGGCCTGAGGGAGCCGCGTGGCGTCTCCAGGGAGTAGCGGAGGCAAGCAGGGAGGCAGGAGGTGGCCGAGGCGGCATCGGCGCTCGCCACCGAGCTGCTTCGGTGCGAGGGGAGGAAGAAGACAAAGGGGAGGAGGTGGGCTGGGCCGGCCAGGTGGGGGAGCTGGGCCGGCTGGGCTGCACGGGTGAGGCCAAGTACTTCCTTCTCTCTCTCTCTTTTATTTCTATTCTGTTTTATATTTTCTATTTTCTGCAATTTGTTTTTGATTTGATTTAAAATATGAAATCATTTTATAAAATCCTGGAAACAGTTATGGGTGTTTTCTGAATTATTTCAGTGACCCCTAACAATTTTCCAACATTTATTTGAACATTTAAATTATTTATAGTATTTAAATGCCCAAAGTCAAATACAATATGGTTTAATTCAGTGACCAAATATGCCCTGCAAAAATATAAACCATTTTTGGTAGATGCTTCCACCTCAAACCAGAAATGTTGAACATTTTTAGAGGACATTTTGAGTTCAATGAAAAAGGTTTTATTTTGACCCTAGTTGAATTCATTTGGTGCTAGGGCTTAGTCAATCCCCATCTCAGGTTTAAATGAAATTTAAACATGATGTAACACTCTAATGCATGCACTAGGCATTGTCAGAACTAGGGATGTGACAACTCACCCCCACTAAACAAGAATCTCGTCTCGAGATTCAAGCGTAGGGTAAGGTGAAAGGTAAACGCAACTAGTATAATCTTCACGATCCAGGGTGCACTTCAGTTGAACGTTGATTCAGTCACCATCATTGTCTTGAAGTCTTGCTCTGAGAAATCCTGTCAACATGACATGGAGGGAAGAAGGAGACTCTAGAAGGACTGATCTTTCGAAGATCGAACCACTCAGGATTAACTCCCGGAATGACATAGCAACATCTCTCGAGCTGAGAGACGAAGCACACCTCTAGAGGAATGGAGTGGAGCAGGTGACGAGGTTCACTAGGTAGACAACAATTTCACACTTAAGAGGGTGGTAAACGATTGTCCACGTAGCGAGGAGTTAAGTTGCCATGATACCACGACAAAACATCCTGGAGGAGGGTGATTCGTAGATTATTACCTTAAGTGGCAAAAAGGGGGGGGGGGGGGGGGGGGGGGGGGGGGGGGGGGGGGGGGGGGGGGGGGGGGGGGGGGGGGGGGGGGGGGGGGGGGGGGGGGGGGGGGGGGGGGGGGGGGGGGGGGGGGGGGGGGGGGGGGGGGGGGGGGGGGGGGGGGGGGGGGGGGGGGGGGGGGGGGGGGGGGGGGGGGGGGGGGGGGGGGGGGGGGGGGGGGGGGGGGGGGGGGGGGGGGGGGGGGGGGGGGGGGGGGGGGGGGGGGGGGGGGGGGGGGGGGGGGGGGGGGGGGGGGGGGGGGGGGGGGGGGGGGGGGGGGGGGGGGGGGGGGGGGGGGGGGGGGGGGGGGGGGGGGGGGGGGGGGGGGGGGGGGGGGGGGGGGGGGGGGGGGGGGGGGGGGGGGGGGGGGGGGGGGGGGGGGGGGGGGGGGGGGGGGGGGGGGGGGGGGGGGGGGGGGGGGGGGGGGGGGGGGGGGGGGGGGGGGGGGGGGGGGGGGGGGGGGGGGGGGGGGGGGGGGGGGGGGGGGGGGGGGGGGGGGGGGGGGGGGGGGGGGGGGGGGGGGGGGGGGGGGGGGGGGGGGGGGGGGGGGGGGGGGGGGGGGGGGGGGGGGGGGGGGGGGGGGGGGGGGGGGGGGGGGGGGGGGGGGGGGGGGGGGGGGGGGGGGGGGGGGGGGGGGGGGGGGGGGGGGGGGGGGGGGGGGGGGGGGGGGGGGGGGGGGGGGGGGGGGGGGGGGGGGGGGGGGGGGGGGGGGGGGGGGGGGGGGGGGGGGGGGGGGGGGGGGGGGGGGGGGGGGGGGGGGGGGGGGGGGGGGGGGGGGGGGGGGGGGGGGGGGGGGGGGGGGGGGGGGGGGGGGGGGGGGGGGGGGGGGGGGGGGGGGGGGGGGGGGGGGGGGGGGGGGGGGGGGGGGGGGGGGGGGGGGGGGGGGGGGGGGGGGGGGGGGGGGGGGGGGGGGGGGGGGGGGGGGGGGGGGGGGGGGGGGGGGGGGGGGGGGGGGGGGGGGGGGGGGGGGGGGGGGGGGGGGGGGGGGGGGGGGGGGGGGGGGGGGGGGGGGGGGGGGGGGGGGGGGGGGGGGGGGGGGGGGGGGGGGGGGGGGGGGGGGGGGGGGGGGGGGGGGGGGGGGGGGGGGGGGGGGGGGGGGGGGGGGGGGGGGGGGGGGGGGGGGGGGGGGGGGGGGGGGGGGGGGGGGGGGGGGGGGGGGGGGGGGGGGGGGGGGGGGGGGGGGGGGGGGGGGGGGGGGGGGGGGGGGGGGGGGGGGGGGGGGGGGGGGGGGGGGGGGGGGGGGGGGGGGGGGGGGGGGGGGGGGGGGGGGGGGGGGGGGGGGGGGGGGGGGGGGGGGGGGGGGGGGGGGGGGGGGGGGGGGGGGGGGGGGGGGGGGGGGGGGGGGGGGGGGGGGGGGGGGGGGGGGGGGGGGGGGGAGATTTAGAAGAAACATTTGCAAATCTGCGCAAGATCAACCTCAAGCTCAACCAGACGGGCACGTTTCAAGGGGTCAACCCGGGAAGGAGCCAGCCAAAAGGCAAAATCGCGCTGCTCGTTACGTTTGGGGGTGAGCTGAACTATAGGATGGAGAAGATCGTTTGTGATGTCGCCGAGATCCCCTTGCCATACAATGGGATCCTTGGCCGCCCAGCGCTGGCCAAATTCATGGCGGCGTCACACTACGCCTACAACACATTGAAGATGCCGGGGCCGCTGACCATCATCACCGTCCCCTCTGACAAGAAAGACGCGCTCATCTGCGCCGACCAACTCTACCGAGAGGCAGTTGCAGCAACTGCCGCCAAGGCACTTCCTCCTGCCGCTGAAGCCCCGCGAGGGAAGAAGGCCAACAAGACCTCTTATGGCGAGACCTCTTCCGGCAAGACCTCTCGCACCCACTCCGGCAAGCACGCCTCTTCGGAGTGCTGCGCTCCCATTGAGAATGTGCCAGAGAGCTCCACTGGCAAGAGCAAGAAGTCCAAGGCTGCACCACCAGAAACCAAGAAGGTGTCCGTCAAGGAGGACGGCACGGGTGGAGCTTTCACTATAAGCTCCACCCTCGATAGCAAATAGGAAAGCGCGCTCATCGCCTTCCTGTGGGCGAATGTTGATGTGTTTGCATGGCAAGCATCCGACATCCCCGGCGTTCCCAGGGAGGTGATTGAGCACCATCTTGCTGTCTGTCCTCATGCGCGGACCGTCAAGTAGAAGATCAGGAAGCAAGCTTTGGAGCGATAAGAGTTCATTATTGAGGAGATCAGGAAGTTAGAGGCGGCGGGCCTGGTGAGAGGAGTGCTCCACCCCACGTGGTTGGCCAATCCAGTGATGGTGCGTAAGGCAAATGGGAAATGGAGGCTGTGTATTGACTACACAGATATCAATAAAGCCTGTCCAAAGGATCCTTTCCCTCTGCCACACATCGACCAGATTGTGGACTCCACTGTCGGGTGTGACCTACTGTCATTCCTCGACACTTATTCAGGATACCACCAGATCTTCATGATGAAGGAGGACGAAGAAAAAACCGCGTTCATCACCCCATGTGGTACGTACTATTTTGTACGAATGCCTTTCGGGTTGAAGAGCACTGGTTCAACGTTTTCCCGAGTAGTCCAGATTGGTTTTGAGCCCCAGCTACATAGAAATATGGAAGCTTACATGGACGACATAGTGGTCAAAACCAAGGACAAGGCCACGCTCATGCAAGATTTAGAAGAAACATTTGCAAATCTGCGCAAGATCAACCTCAAGCTCAACCCAGAGAAGTGCCTGTTAGGTGTCCGCTCCGGCAAACTTCTTGGGTTCTTTGTGTCTTAATGCGGAATCGAAGCAAATCCTGACAAGATTAAGGTGATCGAGTAGATTGAGGCGCCAAAATGGGTTAAAGACGTCCGTAGGCTCATCGGCTGCGTTGCTGCCCTGAGTAGGTTCATCTCCAAATCTGCCGAGCGCGCCCTCCCCTTTTTCAAAGTTTTGAAAAAGGCGGGTCCAGTAAAGTGGACTCCGGAGGCAGAGGCAGCGCTGCAAAATTTGAAGAGGTACCTCTCCTCCACGCCAATACTGGTCGCGCCTAAACCACAAGAGTCGTTGCTACTGTACTTAGCAGCAATGAATCAAGTGGTCAGTGCAGTGCTGGTGGCGCAGAGGGAACTTGAGGGAGAAGCAGCAGTGGCAGCAGAGCTATCGGATGGTGGGCCGGGGCCCTCCCCGGCAGAGCGTGACACCGGCGAGGCGAAACCCCCGGCAAGGCCCGATCCCGGCAAGGCAGAGTCTGAGTAGATGGGCGAAGTGGGACAGAAGAAGAAGGTGATGCAGCACCTCATTTATTTTGTCAGTTCCCTCTTGCAGGGGGCTAGATCAAGATATTCTGGTATGCAGAAGCTACTTTTCGCCCTCCTCATGGCCTCGAGAAAGCTGCAGGGCATGAGAGGTCACTGCAGCGGAGCCATCGTTCGATGCCCAGAAGCCACTGAAGTGGTCCCGCACGCCCATCATTTTTGACACTGAGGATCACCCTGATCGCACAACTGCGGTCGGGTGTTTGCCATTGTTGGTTTCTCCAACAATACGCAACCTTAAGGTGATGAAAGTGCTGATTGACGATGGGGCCGGTTTGAACTTGATCTCGCCCGCTGTGATCAAGAGGCTACAGATTCCTGATGGAGACCTTGAGGAGACGGGCACGTTTCAAGGGGTCAACCCGGGAAGGAGCCAGCCAAAAGGCAAAGGGGGGGGGGGGGGGGGGGGGGGGGGGGGGGGGGGGGGGGGGGGGGGGGGGGGGGGGGGGGGGGGGGGGGGGGGGGGGGGGGGGGGGGGGGGGGGGGGGGGGGGGGGGGGGGGGGGGGGGGGGGGGGGGGGGGGGGGGGGGGGGGGGGGGGGGGGGGGGGGGGGGGGGGGGGGGGGGGGGGGGGGGGGGGGGGGGGGGGGGGGGGGGGGGGGGGGGGGGGGGGGGGGGGGGGGGGGGGGGGGGGGGGGGGGGGGGGGGGGGGGGGGGGGGGGGGGGGGGGGGGGGGGGGGGGGGGGGGGGGGGGGGGGGGGGGGGGGGGGGGGGGGGGGGGGGGGGGGGGGGGGGGGGGGGGGGGGGGGGGGGGGGGGGGGGGGGGGGGGGGGGGGGGGGGGGGGGGGGGGGGGGGGGGGGGGGGGGGGGGGGGGGGGGGGGGGGGGGGGGGGGGGGGGGGGGGGGGGGGGGGGGGGGGGGGGGGGGGGGGGGGGGGGGGGGGGGGGGGGGGGGGGGGGGGGGGGGGGGGGGGGGGGGGGGGGGGGGGGGGGGGGGGGGGGGGGGGGGGGGGGGGGGGGGGGGGGGGGGGGGGGGGGGGGGGGGGGGGGGGGGGGGGGGGGGGGGGGGGGGGGGGGGGGGGGGGGGGGGGGGGGGGGGGGGGGGGGGGGGGGGGGGGGGGGGGGGGGGGGGGGGGGGGGGGGGGGGGGGGGGGGGGGGGGGGGGGGGGGGGGGGGGGGGGGGGGGGGGGGGGGGGGGGGGGGGGGGGGGGGGGGGGGGGGGGGGGGGGGGGGGGGGGGGGGGGGGGGGGGGGGGGGGGGGGGGGGGGGGGGGGGGGGGGGGGGGGGGGGGGGGGGGGGGGGGGGGGGGGGGGGGGGGGGGGGGGGGGGGGGGGGGGGGGGGGGGGGGGGGGGGGGGGGGGGGGGGGGGGGGGGGGGGGGGGGGGGGGGGGGGGGGGGGGGGGGGGGGGGGGGGGGGGGGGGGGGGGGGGGGGGGGGGGGGGGGGGGGGGGGGGGGGGGGGGGGGGGGGGGGGGGGGGGGGGGGGGGGGGGGGGGGGGGGGGGGGGGGGGGGGGGGGGGGGGGGGGGGGGGGGGGGGGGGGGGGGGGGGGGGGGGGGGGGGGGGGGGGGGGGGGGGGGGGGGGGGGGGGGGGGGGGGGGGGGGGGGGGGGGGGGGGGGGGGGGGGGGGGGGGGGGGGGGGGGGGGGGGGGGGGGGGGGGGGGGGGGGGGGGGGGGGGGGGGGGGGGGGGGGGGGGGGGGGGGGGGGGGGGGGGGGGGGGGGGGGGGGGGGGGGGGGGGGGGGGGGGGGGGGGGGGGGGGGGGGGGGGGGGGGGGGGGGGGGGGGGGGGGGGGGGGGGGGGGGGGGGGGGGGGGGGGGGGGGGGGGGGGGGGGGGGGGGGGGGGGGGGGGGGGGGGGGGGGGGGGGGGGGGGGGGGGGGGGGGGGGGGGGGGGGGGGGGGGGGGGGGGGGGGGGGGGGGGGGGGGGGGGGGGGGGGGGGGGGGGGGGGGGGGGGGGGGGGGGGGGGGGGGGGGGGGGGGGGGGGGGGGGGGGGGGGGGGGGGGGGGGGGGGGGGGGGGGGGGGGGGGGGGGGGGGGGGGGGGGGGGGGGGGGGGGGGGGGGGGGGGGGGGGGGGGGGGGGGGGGGGGGGGGGGGGGGGGGGGGGGGGGGGGGGGGGTGCCTCGACGGCCAGGGCTTGACGCCCTGCCGGAGTCGGTTGCCCCATGGCAGGCTCAGTGCCCATGGCAACATCTTTGCCGGCGGCTTTTGGGAGCTCGGCGGGAAAGTACTTGCCGGGGCCTGATATCCTTCGCTTGTTCTACTCTGTTGAGGGTTCAACGGATGGTTGAGTTAACCGAAGCACAAAGGTACCTGGTTCCACAGGTAGCTTGAGGGCAGCGCGCTTCAACAGGTAATCGGCGATGTCGTTCTCCACTCGGGGAACATGCTCCGCCTGTATACCGTCAAAATGCTCCTCCAGCTTCCTCACCTCATCCACGTAGGCCTCCATCAACGGGCTTTGATAATCTTTGTTGACTTGCTTGACAACAAGCTGCGAATCACCCCTGATGATGAGCTTCTTGATCCCGAGGTCTGTCGCGATCCTGAGACCGGCAAGCAACCCCTCGTACTCAGCAGTGTTGTTTGTTGACATCTCCCTGGGAAAGTGCATCTGGACTACATACTTGAGGTGCTCTCCAAGGGGGGGGGGGGGGGGGGGGGGGGGGGGGGGGGGGGGGGGGGGGGGAGCACCGGCGGCTTGCAACGAGAAAGCCCCGTCAAAGTACATAATCCAGTTGCGACTTGCTTCCTTGTCGGGGAGAGTGGTCTCCTGGATCTCTTCATCAGGCGTTGGGGTCCATTCTACAATGAACTCCGCCAAGACTCTGCTCTGGATTGTCGAAGTACTCTCAAACTTCAAACCAAAGCTCGACAGTTCCAACGCCCATTCCACAATCCTCCCGGTTGCGTCTGGGTTATGTAGTATCCGTTGCAACGGGAGGCGGGTGACGACGGTGATTTCGTGGGCTTGGAAGTAATGACGTAGCTTCCGACGACAGTAATTTCGTGGGCTTGGAAGTAATGACGCAGCTTCCTCGAGGCCATAAGGAGGCCGAAGAGCAATTTCTGCACACCGTAATACCTTGACCTAGCCTCCTGCAAGAGGGGGCTGACAAAGTAAACCGGGTGCTGCATCATCTTCTTATTCTGCACCACTCCACTTGACTGTGCGGGCTCTGTCCTGATGGTGTCAGACTCTGCCGGGAGCCTTGCCTTGCCGGCACCAGGCCCTATCAGGGGAGTCTCTGACTTGCCGTCTGCCGGTCCTGCCATTGCTACTGCCTCCTCGTCAACCTCCCTCTGCGCCACTAGCGCGGCACTGACCACTTGATTCATCGCCGCCAGATACAGCAGCAACGGCTCTTGTGGTTTAGGTGCAACTAGTATAGGTGTAGAGGAAAGGTATCTCTTCAGGTCTTGCAATGCCGCCTCGGCCTTTGGGGTCCACTCCATTGGGCCCACCTTCTTCAAGATCTTGAAAAAGGGAAGGGCACGCTCGGCAGACTTGGAGATGAATCGGCTCATGGGGGGGGGGGGGGGGGGGGGGGGGGGGGGGGGGGGGGGGGGGGGGGGGGGGGGGGGGGGGGGGGGGGGGGGGGGGGGGGGGGGGGGGGGGGGGGGGGGGGGGGGGGGGGGGGGGGGGGGGGGGGGGGGGGGGGGGGGGGGGGGGGGGGGGGGGGGGGGGGGGGGGGGGGGGGGGGGGGGGGGGGGGGGGGGGGGGGGGGGGGGGGGGGGGGGGGGGGGGGGGGGGGGGGGGGGGGGGGGGGGGGGGGGGGGGGGGGGGGGGGGGGGGGGGGGGGGGGGGGGGGGGGGGGGGGGGGGGGGGGGGGGGGGGGGGGGGGGGGGGGGGGGGGGGGGGGGGGGGGGGGGGGGGGGGGGGGGGGGGGGGGGGGGGGGGGGGGGGGGGGGGGGGGGGGGGGGGGGGGGGGGGGGGGGGGGGGGGGGGGGGGGGGGGGGGGGGGGGGGGGGGGGGGGGGGGGGGGGGGGGGGGGGGGGGGGGGGGGGGGGGGGGGGGGGGGGGGGGGGGGGGGGGGGGGGGGGGGGGGGGGGGGGGGGGGGGGGGGGGGGGGGGGGGGGGGGGGGGGGGGGGGGGGGGGGGGGGGGGGGGGGGGGGGGGGGGGGGGGGGGGGGGGGGGGGGGGGGGGGGGGGGGGGGGGGGGGGGGGGGGGGGGGGGGGGGGGGGGGGGGGGGGGGGGGGGGGGGGGGGGGGGGGGGGGGGGGGGGGGGGGGGGGGGGGGGGGGGGGGGGGGGGGGGGGGGGGGGGGGGGGGGGGGGGGGGGGGGGGGGGGGGGGGGGGGGGGGGGGGGGGGGGGGGGGGGGGGGGGGGGGGGGGGGGGGGGGGGGGGGGGGGGGGGGGGGGGGGGGGGGGGGGGGGGGGGGGGGGGGGGGGGGGGGGGGGGGGGGGGGGGGGGGGGGGGGGGGGGGGGGGGGGGGGGGGGGGGGGGGGGGGGGGGGGGGGGGGGGGGGGGGGGGGGGGGGGGGGGGGGGGGGGGGGGGGGGGGGGGGGGGGGGGGGGGGGGGGGGGGGGGGGGGGGGGGGGGGGGGGGGGGGGGGGGGGGGGGGGGGGGGGGGGGGGGGGGGGGGGGGGGGGGGGGGGGGGGGGGGGGGGGGGGGGGGGGGGGGGGGGGGGGGGGGGGGGGGGGGGGGGGGGGGGGGGGGGGGGGGGGGGGGGGGGGGGGGGGGGGGGGGGGGGGGGGGGGGGGGGGGGGGGGGGGGGGGGGGGGGGGGGGGGGGGGGGGGGGGGGGGGGGGGGGGGGGGGGGGGGGGGGGGGGGGGGGGGGGGGGGGGGGGGGGGGGGGGGGGGGGGGGGGGGGGGGGGGGGGGGGGGGGGGGGGGGGGGGGGGGGGGGGGGGGGGGGGGGGGGGGGGGGGGGGGGGGGGGGGGGGGGGGGGGGGGGGGGGGGGGGGGGGGGGGGGGGGGGGGGGGGGGGGGGGGGGGGGGGGGGGGGGGGGGGGGGGGGGGGGGGGGGGGGGGGGGGGGGGGGGGGGGGGGGGGGGGGGGGGGGGGGGGGGGGGGGGGGGGGGGGGGGGGGGGGGGGGGGGGGGGGGGGGGGGGGGGGGGGGGGGGGGGGGGGGGGGGGGGGGGGGGGGGGGGGGGGGGGGGGGGGGGGGGGGGGGGGGGGGGGGGGGGGGGGGGGGGGGGGGGGGGGGGGGGGGGGGGGGGGGGGGGGGGGGGGGGGGGGGGGGGGGGGGGGGGGGGGGGGGGGGGGGGGGGGGGGGGGGGGGGGGGGGGGGGGGGGGGGGGGGGGGGGGGGGGGGGGGGGGGGGGGGGGGGGGGGGGGGGGGGGGGGGGGGGGGGGGGGGGGGGGGGGGGGGGGGGGGGGGGGGGGGGGGGGGGGGGGGGGGGGGGGGGGGGGGGGGGGGGGGGGGGGGGGGGGGGGGGGGGGGGGGGGGGGGGGGGGGGGGGGGGGGGGGGGGGGGGGGGGGGGGGGGGGGGGGGGGGGGGGGGGGGGGGGGGGGGGGGGGGGGGGGGGGGGGGGGGGGGGGGGGGGGGGGGGGGGGGGGGGGGGGGGGGGGGGGGGGGGGGGGGGGGGGGGGGGGGGGGGGGGGGGGGGGGGGGGGGGGGGGGGGGGGGGGGGGGGGGGGGGGGGGGGGGGGGGGGGGGGGGGGGGGGGGGGGGGGGGGGGGGGGGGGGGGGGGGGGGGGGGGGGGGGGGGGGGGGGGGGGGGGGGGGGGGGGGGGGGGGGGGGGGGGGGGGGGGGGGGGGGGGGGGGGGGGGGGGGGGGGGGGGGGGGGGGGGGGGGGGGGGGGGGGGGGGGGGGGGGGGGGGGGGGGGGGGGGGGGGGGGGGGGGGGGGGGGGGGGGGGGGGGGGGGGGGGGGGGGGGGGGGGGGGGGGGGGGGGGGGGGGGGGGGGGGGGGGGGGGGGGGGGGGGGGGGGGGGGGGGGGGGGGGGGGGGGGGGGGGGGGGGGGGGGGGGGGGGGGGGGGGGGGGGGGGGGGGGGGGGGGGGGGGGGGGGGGGGGGGGGGGGGGGGGGGGGGGGGGGGGGGGGGGGGGGGGGGGGGGGGGGGGGGGGGGGGGGGGGGGGGGGGGGGGGGGGGGGGGGGGGGGGGGGGGGGGGGGGGGGGGGGGGGGGGGGGGGGGGGGGGGGGGGGGGGGGGGGGGGGGGGGGGGGGGGGGGGGGGGGGGGGGGGGGGGGGGGGGGGGGGGGGGGGGGGGGGGGGGGGGGGGGGGGGGGGGGGGGGGGGGGGGGGGGGGGGGGGGGGGGGGGGGGGGGGGGGGGGGGGGGGGGGGGGGGGGGGGGGGGGGGGGGGGGGGGGGGGGGGGGGGGGGGGGGGGGGGGGGGGGGGGGGGGGGGGGGGGGGGGGGGGGGGGGGGGGGGGGGGGGGGGGGGGGGGGGGGGGGGGGGGGGGGGGGGGGGGGGGGGGGGGGGGGGGGGGGGGGGGGGGGGGGGGGGGGGGGGGGGGGGGGGGGGGGGGGGGGGGGGGGGGGGGGGGGGGGGGGGGGGGGGGGGGGGGGGGGGGGGGGGGGGGGGGGGGGGGGGGGGGGGGGGGGGGGGGGGGGGGGGGGGGGGGGGGGGGGGGGGGGGGGGGGGGGGGGGGGGGGGGGGGGGGGGGGGGGGGGGGGGGGGGGGGGGGGGGGGGGGGGGGGGGGGGGGGGGGGGGGGGGGGGGGGGGGGGGGGGGGGGGGGGGGGGGGGGGGGGGGGGGGGGGGGGGGGGGGGGGGGGGGGGGGGGGGGGGGGGGGGGGGGGGGGGGGGGGGGGGGGGGGGGGGGGGGGGGGGGGGGGGGGGGGGGGGGGGGGGGGGGGGGGGGGGGGGGGGGGGGGGGGGGGGGGGGGGGGGGGGGGGGGGGGGGGGGGGGGGGGGGGGGGGGGGGGGGGGGGGGGGGGGGGGGGGGGGGGGGGGGGGGGGGGGGGGGGGGGGGGGGGGGGGGGGGGGGGGGGGGGGGGGGGGGGGGGGAAGCTCCACCCTGGACAACAAATAGGAAAGCGCACTCGTCGCCTTCCTGCGGGCGAATGTCGACGTGTTTGCATGGCAAGCATCTGACATCCCCGGCGTTCCCAGAGAGGTGATTGAGCACCATCTTGCTGTCTGTCCTCATGCGCGGCCCGTCAAGTAGAAGGTCAGGAAGCAAGCTTTGGAGCGACAAGAGTTCATCATTAAGGAGATCAGGAAGTTGGAGGAGGCAGGCCTGGTTAGAGGAGTGCTCCACCCCACGTGGTTGGCCAATTCGGTGGTGGTGCGTAAGGCAAATGGGAAGTGGAGGCTGTGTATTGACTACACAGATATAAATAAAGCCTGTCCAAAGGATCCTTTTCCTCTGCCACGCATCGACCAGATTGTAGACTCCACTGCCGGGTGTGACCTATTGTCATTCCTCGACGCCTATTCAGGATATCACCAGATCTTCATGATGAAGGAAGACGAAGAGAAGACCGCGTTCATCACCCCATGTGGTACGTACTATTTTTTACGAATGCCTTTCGGGTTGAAGAGCGCTGGTTCAACGTTTGCCCGGGCGGTCCAAATTGGTTTTGAACCCCAGCTGCATAGAAATATGGAAGCCTATATGGATGATATAGTGGTCAAGACCAAGGACAGGGCCACGATCGTACGAGATCTAGAAGAAACATTTGCAAATCTACGCAAGATCAACCTCAAGCTCAACCCAGAGAAGTGTGTGTTCGGTGTCCCATCCGGCAAGCTTCTTGGGTTCTTTGTGTCTCAACGCGGAATCGACGCGAATCCCGACAAGATCAAAGCCATTGAGCAGATTGAGGCGCCAAAATGAGTCAAAGATGTCCGTAGGCTCACCGGCTGCGTTGCTGCCCTGAGTAGGTTCATCTCCAAATCTGCTGAGCGTGCCCTCCCCTTTTTCAAAGTATTGAAAAAGGCGGGTCCAGTAAAATGGACTCCGGAGGCAGAGGCAGCACTGCAAGATTTGAAGAGGTACCTTTCCTCCATGCCGATACTAGTCTCACCTAAACCACAAGAGCCGTTGCTGCTATACTTAGCAGCAACGAATCAAGTGGTCAGTGCTGCACTGGTGGCACAGAGGGAACTCGAGGAAGAAGCAGCAGTAGCAGCAGAGCCATCGGATAATGGGCCGGAGTCCTCCCCGGCAGGGCTTGACGTCGGCAAGGCGAAGCCCCCGGCAAGGCCCGGTTCCGGCAAGGCAGAATTTGCGCAAAAGAGCGGAGTTGAACAGAAGAAGAAGATCGTGCAGCACCCAGTTTATTTTGTCATTGCCCTCTTGCAGGGGGCTAGGTCAAGATATTCGGGTATGCATAAGCTACTTTTCGGCCTTCTCATGGCCTCCAGAAAGCTGCGCCACTATTTCCAAGCACATGAGATCACCATTGTCACCCGCCTCCTATTGCAACGGATCTTGCACAACCCAGATGCAACTGGGAGGATTGTGGAGTGGGCACTGGAGCTGTCAAGCTTTAGCCTCAAGTTTGAAAGTACTTCAACGATCAAGAGATGAGCCTTGGCAGAGTTCATAGCAGAATGGACTGCAACGCCTGATGAAGAAGTTCAAGAGACCACCCTTCCTGGCAAGGAAACGTGCCGCGATTGGATTATGTACTTTGATGGAGCTTTCTCATTGCAAGGTGCTGGTGCCGGCGTACTACTCGCCGCACCCACCGGAGAGCACCTCCAGTATGTAGTCCAGATGCACTTTCCCTGGGAAAAATCAACGAACAACACGGCGGAGTACGAGGGATTGCTTGCCGGTCTTAGAATCGCGGCAGACCTCAGAATCAGGAAGCTCATCATCAGAGGTGATTCACAGCTCGTCGTCTAGCAAGTTAACAAGGATTACCAGAGCCCGCTGATGGAAGCCTATGTGGATGAAGTGAGGAAGTTGGAAGAGCGTTTTGACGGGCTACAAGCAGAGCATGTTCCCCGAGCAGAGAACAGCATTGCCGACTACCTGTCAAAACATGCTACCCTCAAGTTGCTTGTGGAACCAGGTACCTTTGTGTTTCAATTAACACAGCCATACGTTGATCCGTCAGCAGGCCAGAACAAACAAAGGAAGGCAGGCCCCGGCAAGTACTTTCCCGCTGAGCTCCCAGGAGCCACCGGCAAGGACGTTGCCGGGTGCCCCAAGCTTGTCGAAGAGCAGCAACCCCGGGCAGGGCCTCGAGCCCTGACCGTGGAGGCATCTGCCCTTATGGCCGAAGATGAGCCTTTAGTCCTTGCCATCGAGCCCCAGGCTCCGGCATGGACACAGCCCACCATCTGTTTCCTCCAAACAGGCGAACTCCCTGAGGAACAGAAAGAAGCAGAGAAAGTAGCCCGTCGGTCCAGCATGTACCAGTTTTTGGATGATGCCCTATACAGAAGGAGACCGAACGGCGTGAAATTGAAGTGCATTCCTCAGGAGGACGGACTGAAGCTATTGGCAGAGATACATGGGAGCATGTGTGGCTCCCACATAGGGTCAAGAGCCCTTGCCGGCAAAGCATTCCGGCAAGGCTTCTTCTGGCCCACCGCCCTCCAGGATGCGACTGCACTAGTAACCAAGTGTGAAGCATGCCAGTTTCATTCAAAGAAGCTTCATCAACCAGCCCAAGCCCTTCAGATAATCCCTCTTTTCCTGGCCATTTTTGGTCTGGGGGCTCGACATATTGGGTCCCTTTCCCCATGCCGTCGGGGGCTTTGAGTACTTGTATGTTGCTATCGACAAGTTCACAAAGTGGCCGGAGGTGGAGCCAGTGAGAAAGGTGACAGCACAGTCAGCCGTCAAGTTCTACAAGGGACTGGTTTGCTGTTTTGGTGTGCCAAACAGAGTCATCACCGACAACGACACACAGTTCACAAGCCACACCTTCATGCAGTACATCCAAGACTTCGGCAGCAGGGTCGGTTTTGCTTCTGTTGCTCATCCTAGAAGTAACGGCCAAGCTGAGAGGGCGAATGCAGAAGTGTTGCGAGGACTCAAAACCAAAACTTTCGACAAGCTGCACAAGTGCGGAAGGCGCTGGATTGATGAGTTGCCAATAGTTCTTTGCTCAATCAGAACGACGCCAAATTGAGCTACTGGCCATCTGCCCTTTGCCCTAGTCTACGGGGCAGAAGCAGTTCTCCCCACGAAACTCATATACGGGTCACCTCGAGTGCTCGCTTATGATGAGCTTGAGCAAGAGCAGTTGCACCAAGAGAATGCGACGCTCCTTGAGGAAGACCGTCTTTGGGCTGCTGTGTGAGCCGCTCACTACCAGCAGGCCTTACGCCGCTACCATAGCTGCAAGGTTCATGCCCGAAGCCTTGAGGAAGGCGACCTTGTTCTTCGGCGAGTTTAATCCAGCAAGAATTCCAACAAGTTGATGAAGAAGTGGGAAGGCCCTTATCGGGTAAAACGAGTCACCAGGCCCAGCGCAGTCCTCCTGGAGACTGAAGATGGAATCCCAGTGAGCAACTCCTGGAACATCAAACATCTTCGCAAGTTTTACCCATAAGGCGCGGTTGCCGGGCCCCCCCAGTAGACCACTTTTTGTACAAGCCTTGCCGGCAAGGCATGTAACCCTTTGTACAAAGCCAGGCGCAGACCCTGAGCGAGAGATAAATAAATGAAGCGCTGGCACCCTAGAATTAGCATGCATGCTAGGTTGAGTCTCTCTCTCTCTCTCTGTTAGGGTTGATAGTGCTTGGCAGCAACTAACCCCTAGCATAGAGGTCGAGTGCGTGTCCTTCTGTCTCTTTCAGTCCTCTTTTTGGTTAGCAGGTTGCGCATGCATTTTTGCAGAACCATTTGAAGAAAAGAAGATGGATCGACACCCTGATCCCGGCAAGCCAAGGTTGCTGGGGAGCTGCAAATTCAGATAAGTTTTCTCTCCCCCGCTATGCGTTTCCGTATGAAACTTGAACGTATGAAACCTCGCTCGTTCCTACGCCACCGTGCTCCCTCCTTCCTATGCCTGAAATCCCTTTGAGGCCAGAGTCTGGTTGTAGTTGCGGTTGAAGGGGAAACAAGCGAGGAGCCTGATCCTACTCTACCCCTGCTCCCCGCCAAGGGCATGGGATTAGGCGTGGTATAAGGCACGAGAACGACAAGGTTTGTTGCCGGGCGACATTGTTTATTTAAAATAACTAGGACTCACTCCTTGGTGTGAGCCTCGGTCATGCACAGAAGAACCCAGCAAACACCCTTTTTCATTAATACGTTAATTAAACAAGTATAATTCATACGGAATGAGAGCATGAGCAAGGGGTTACAAAGTCTAAAATTCAACAAGTGCCCGCAGGCTTAAGATCTAAAAAAGGATAAGATGCCCGTAATCCCTTTCTTGTCCCTCTCCTCAGGAAGCGGATCGGGATGGTAGGGGCGCAAAAGGAGCGCCTAGGCGATGTACGAGCAGCAGAAGACACAAAGAGAACGTCCCCGCGGCCGCCCAGAAGAAGGCTGGTGATGACGGTGCCGGGGAAGAGGCCGAAAGATGAGGCAGCGGGCCGGCAATATGCGACGGAGGCGTCGACACCATCATACTCCGACTTGACGGCCTGCCACCCGCCTTCTTCATCTTCTCCAGCCCTCCAGTGCCAGCCGCCAGAGCGACGGCCCGAGAAGTTCAAGGAGCTGGCTCGAGGAGCCACCACCAAGAACTGCCTCCCCCCGGCAAACTTCTTGCCGGGGAGAGGGCCAGGTGCAGATGGTGCTGCTACCGGCTCCGCCTAGGGACGGGGCGTCCGACGCCTAGTCGGACCCATCCTCGTCGTCCTCCCCGCTGGTTCCCCCCTCATCATCGCTCGAGGAGGAGCTCTCATCGTCGGTCAAGCTCTTCGCGCAGCACCCTAGCCTGTGTCTCGAGCGCCCGAAGAGCTTGACGGAGAGCAAGTCGCTCCCCACTAGTTTGAAGAGGAGAATGTGCCCCTTCATCAAGCAGTGGGCACGTGCGAAGGTCTTCCAACCCCGATGAGGAACATCACATGAGGGGCGGGGAACCCTGTGTTCACCCACATATCGCCGTTGCAACACCCCTTCATGTGAAGCCTTATACTCGGCCGTTGGACGATCTCCAGCACCCTTGCGAATGCCTCAGGAAGGCGAAGGCAGCTACGCGGTGGCTCACGCAGCTGCAGGATGAACTCCAGCACCGTGTCCCCAACATGGCCGCTCGACGAAGCAGGAGGAGACGGTGGTGGAGATGATGATGGAGATGGCGATGATGCAGGTGTTCCCCTTCCACGACCGCCTCTGCCTCGACCGCCTCGCCGACCGCGGCCCCGTCCGGCACCTCCACCTCGAGCATGGCCTTTGCCTTGGACGGCTGGGTCTTCCTTGACCGCCGCGGTTTTCTGGCAGGAGGAAGACCTAGTCGCCTCCGCAGAAGAACGGCCACAACCACGCCCTCTCGCCCTGGAAGTGGATGGAAGATGGAGGCAAAGGGAAGGCGCGAGAAGATGCCTCCCCTCCTCCTCCCGAGTCCCCTTTTATAGCCAAGCGGGGAAGGCTAAAGACTGGCTCTACGCCTCTGAATAGCCCGTTCAAATCCGGCTCATTAAGTTGGCAGTGAGCAGGGCCATCGACCGCCCTCCCTGCCCAATCAAAGGCGCATAAGTTTCGGCCATCGCGCATCTCCTCATATCCCGTGCATCCGTCACCTACCCCACACCGTGCATGCGGCATACGTAGCGAAGAGGGCGGGCGCGATGGGAAACGTGGAACGGCGGTTCCAAGGCTGAGAGAGTAAATGAGCAGTGGCCCTGCAGTTTTCCCTCTTTTTTAGGGAAGGCGCAAGCCGCCTCTTTACTATTCACCACGGGATGACGCAAGCATGTTGTGGTCATTCCACGCACGACCCCCACGTCACGCATTCAACGCGGGTCGTGGGGAAGTGCAACGAGCAAGTGGGTTACTGTAGTAAAAACTCTGCCTCTCATGCCCGCGCACCATTCTGGGCCTGGCCCAACAACGCTCTGCGCTTATGTGTGGCCCAGGCCCGGGGGCTCCTGTCGGTGTACAAAAGTAGGGGTCTAATCGGTGAACAGGTTGATAAAGTAGCATGTAATATTAAGCGATGCATAACGTAAGCAGACACGAAAGAGTGCGACCTCTCTTGCGGACCTGTGTAGTCCTCGAGGTCATCTGCTCGGTTGATGATGGTAATGCAGTTGTCGTGGCTGCCAACGGCGGGGAAGAAGATCTGAGGCGGCGAAAGACAGTCTGGAGGCCGGATCCCTGCTATGCTGGACCCTTCTGTCCTTGGAGTAGCTGAGCTGGGGTGGACGACGGCGCAGCAGGAGCGGGACAAACCACACAAGGTTTTCTTTGACAACTATCTGTAAGAGAAGTAATTCTGTAAGGGCTCATTTGAATTGGAGGATTCTAACAACGCAGGGATAGGAAATACACAGTAATAGGATTGGAATGCACATGCAAAACAGAGAATTTAAAAACACATGATTTCTGCCAATCTGGGTGTTTGGTTCACAAGAATTGGAAGATCACATGATGCAAAGAAGCATGGTGAGATTAAGTCAAACCACAAGAAAATATACGGTTATAATGCTATTATGCTACTATCTCTTAGTCTTGTGCTACATGAATAGGAATTTGAAAAGGAGGACAAGTGGATATTAAAATTCCTACGGTTTTTCTTTCAAGGAGACACTAAAGGAACAAACCCTACAGTGTTCCTTTCCTCCATTCCTTTGAACCAAATGCATGAATAGTAGTACCATAGGAAACTTTCCAATTCCTATGTTTTTCCTTCACTTTTTCTTTCAAGCACTGGCGATTCTAGCAGGTAGGCTTGAGCAAGGAAAAGCCTACACTCAAAAAATGTTTTTGTGCGACTTCTACTACTTTGGACCCAGGCCACTGCCCTACTAGCTCAACTCCCAGGCCCATCGACAAATGCACAGCTCAAACGCGCAGAGATAAATAATGATGGTGTTCAAGAGAGTCCATCACGGATAGCTAAGTTGCCTGGTACCTCACTGCTTGTCATATAGTAGGAGAAACTAATCGTATTTCATGTTACTACGTGTGCTCAGTGGACAATATATATTACATGTAGAGTAAAAAAGAGATGCAACAAGTGTACAACCTCTTTGGCGAAGCCATGTCGATCTCAGCGTGATTGGGTTGGTCGGTGAGGATGATCCGGCTGACTTGGCTGTCCGAGGAGGGGAAGAAGATCTTAGGCATCTTGAGATGGAGCCCAGGGTACTGCTCCACTGTGATGGAGGGTTTCGTCGTTGGAGCAGCTCCGGTGAGTTGTGCGACGCCGAGGCTGAAGCAGAACAGGAGAGACAACGTTAACCTAAGTGGAATTCTAATAGCATCTCCAATAGATGACGTAAAATACATAACCAAAAAGTGCTAGATGTAAAATACATCAGCCGCTCATCTCTGAACTTAACTATCGAAACTGAATTTAACTGTCGAAACTGAACTTAACTGTCGAAACTGAATTTTCCTGTCAAAACTAAACGCACTAGTAGCAGAAAAGCAATAGCAGCAGCAGTAGCGTGTGCGAGAGCCAGGGCAGCTGGTCGTGTAGCAGCATCAGGTGAGTCTACACGTCAGTCGACTGAATTTTTCATCTCTGGTCAGTCGATTTTCCAGCCGTTGGATACGAAATCAAGGGCCTGCAGTTTATCTTCAACCTCCACCCCCTGAGCCGCCAGCCACCACCGGCCAAACAGCTGCCCCCCGCCGCCCACGGCCGGTGGTGCGCCGCCCCGCCCGCCCCAAAACCACTCCCCACCGCCGGTCTGCCGCCTCCCCTGCCAACCCTCTAGGCCCCTCGTGTCGAGCTTTTTCACCGGTGATCCCCACGCCACCGCCCCACCACTGCCGGCGACCACCGCCCCCACCCTGAACCCTAAGATAGATAGTGGGGTACCTCTTCGGCGAGCCCCCCTCCCCGCTGCGGCTGGTTCTTCCTTAACTCCAGCGAGCCCCCCACCCCCTGAAAACCAACTGACCCGAAAGTCGATTCAGTCAACTGAAGTGTAGCCAAATCGAAGCAGCATCGCAAGCAAGAGCAAGAGCGAAAGCAGCAGCGCGAGCAAGAGCAAGAGCAGACCAAGCAGGGGACCGAGAGCAAGAGCAGAGCAGCAGTGCGAGCGAGAGCTAAAGCAGCAGCAACTCCTACTGATGTGGACGTCGCCGCCGAGGGAGCGATGCCGTGGAGGATGTGGCCGGCGACGCCGCCGTGGATGGAGCCGTGCCGTGCCGGCTCGGGACCGAGTGCCGGCAGCATCATGAGATCGAATCAAGAAGAAAATGCGGTGATTAGTGTACAACCTCTTTCGTACCGCCGATTAGGCCTCAGGTTCATTCGAGGAAACAGTGATGATGATGCTCTTCCGGTGGTGCAGGTGAAGACGGCGGTGTGGGAATGGAGGTGGCGCGAAAGACGAGGGGAACGTCGGGGCAGCTCCTTTGAGGTGGAGGACGGGGTGGCTGAACCGGCGGGACGACAAGATCGACGATGGATCCTCATCCGGTACGGTGGATGAGGGACGTCGAGGTGTTGATGTGGACGACATCGTCGGGGAAGAGGCTTCGGCTGGGTGGCGGACGGAGGAGGGTATGGGGCTTTACGGGTTTTCGCGGCCTCGGTGTATGAATGGGTGGGCGGATGGCATGGGAGTGGGGAACCATGGCTTAGGGGCGCGCTTGTCCGAAATGTGGGGTAAGTTACAAAAGTACCCCCACCGATTTGAGCTAGGCGGTTCTTTTGGTTCAGGGGTATCACGGGCATTTCGTGTGTCGGGATTTCATAGGAGGTGGGAGTCTTCGCGTGCGTTGTAATTTTGGAATAGCAAGGCGCGGGTTGAGATGGAGGGAGTTGTCGGAGCACAACGAGACAAAGATATATCTTAAATATTTCGGGGTAACAAGGCGCGGGGGGGGGGGGGGGGGGGGGGGGGGGGGGGGGGGGGGGGGGGGGGGGGGGGGGGGGGGGGGGGGGGGGGGGGGGGGGGGGGGGGGGGGGGGGGGGGGGGGGGGGGGGGGGGGGGGGGGGGGGGGGGGGGGGGGGGGGGGGGGGGGGGGGGGGGGGGGGGGGGGGGGGGGGGGGGGGGGGGGGGGGGGGGGGGGGGGGGGGGGGGGGGGGGGGGGGGGGGGGGGGGGGGGGGGGGGGGGGGGGGGGGGGGGGGGGGGGGGGGGGGGGGGGGGGGGGGGGGGGGGGGGGGGGGGGGGGGGGGGGGGGGGGGGGGGGGGGGGGGGGGGGGGGGGGGGGGGGGGGGGGGGGGGGGGGGGGGGGGGGGGGGGGGGGGGGGGGGGGGGGGGGGGGGGGGGGGGGGGGGGGGGGGGGGGGGGGGGGGGGGGGGGGGGGGGGGGGGGGGGGGGGGGGGGGGGGGGGGGGGGGGGGGGGGGGGGGGGGGGGGGGGGGGGGGGGGGGGGGGGGGGGGGGGGGGGGGGGGGGGGGGGGGGGGGGGGGGGGGGGGGGGGGGGGGGGGGGGGGGGGGGGGGGGGGGGGGGGGGGGGGGGGGGGGGGGGGGGGGGGGGGGGGGGGGGGGGGGGGGGGGGGGGGGGGGGGGGGGGGGGGGGGGGGGGGGGGGGGGGGGGGGGGGGGGGGGGGGGGGGGGGGGGGGGGGGGGGGGGGGGGGGGGGGGGGGGGGGGGGGGGGGGGGGGGGGGGGGGGGGGGGGGGGGGGGGGGGGGGGGGGGGGGGGGGGGGGGGGGGGGGGGGGGGGGGGGGGGGGGGGGGGGGGGGGGGGGGGGGGGGGGGGGGGGGGGGGGGGGGGGGGGGGGGGGGGGGGGGGGGGGGGGGGGGGGGGGGGGGGGGGGGGGGGGGGGGGGGGGGGGGGGGGGGGGGGGGGGGGGGGGGGGGGGGGGGGGGGGGGGGGGGGGGGGGGGGGGGGGGGGGGGGGGGGGGGGGGGGGGGGGGGGGGGGGGGGGGGGGGGGGGGGGGGGGGGGGGGGGGGGGGGGGGGGGGGGGGGGGGGGGGGGGGGGGGGGGGGGGGGGGGGGGGGGGGGGGGGGGGGGGGGGGGGGGGGGGGGGGGGGGGGGGGGGGGGGGGGGGGGGGGGGGGGGGGGGGGGGGGGGGGGGGGGGGGGGGGGGGGGGGGGGGGGGGGGGGGGGGGGGGGGGGGGGGGGGGGGGGGGGGGGGGGGGGGGGGGGGGGGGGGGGGGGGGGGGGGGGGGGGGGGGGGGGGGGGGGGGGGGGGGGGGGGGGGGGGGGGGGGGGGGGGGGGGGGGGGGGGGGGGGGGGGGGGGGGGGGGGGGGGGGGGGGGGGGGGGGGGGGGGGGGGGGGGGGGGGGGGGGGGGGGGGGGGGGGGGGGGGGGGGGGGGGGGGGGGGGGGGGGGGGGGGGGGGGGGGGGGGGGGGGGGGGGGGGGTTTGCTTACCAAACACATGGTTCCCCTTCATCATCCATGCATGCGTCCCGACAGATCTATCACGCACAGGCACACACAGAAACACATCGCCACTCTTATTGACAATATTGCAGTTCTACCCTCAGTTTTTCTAGTAGGCCTCTCCCACCATCTTCGAGAAGCAACTCCATCACCCATCCAGCACGCTACCCCTCTCCCTCTCTCTCTCCTCTCTCTCTCTCTCTCTCTCTGTCCCAACCTATTTCCCGTCCTTCAGTTATGTATGGATGTCGACTGCTCTCCCTCAAGACATAGCTGGGTCTCTCCTTCTCAACACATATTCGAGTCGTTCTACCTCTCTAGTTAGGCCCCTGCCTCCCCCCACACACACACCGATACATCGAGTGGTCTAGTCATGTCTCCCTGCCACACATAAACGCCCTGTGCCCTCTGACATTCTGGTAGGCCAGTCGCCCTATATCTTTGACTTGCACACACACAATTTTGATGGATCTCTTCATCGATCTCGCACCCACCCACTTGATCCTCTCTTCGACTCTATCGAGATATATGACCCCTCCCTCTCTTCTCATGGATCGCCCCCTCTATATATGATATGGACAGGCCTCTATTTCACACACATTGCATGCAAAATTTTGTTTGAGATGTCGTCGACACATATTCCCACAAATACATTCTTGAAATCACCCCCCAAACAAAAAATGCTCACGAGCACACACGCCATCTTTCTAGGTTTGTATCTCTCACACACACCCACGTAGGTGGGGGACGTGCACGAAGAGAAGAGGTGCATGCACGGCGCACGTACTCCCGTATCTTTCCCAACCACACCCGCGCGGGTACACGGTGGAGCTCATTTCTGTACGAAAAGGCTGCCCACGTGGTAATTTGACACGTGTACTGGTTCTCCAGTTGATGGAGGATCATCTACCACGGGTGGACAAACAAATTGCAACTTGACGCGTTATGTTAAAAAAGAGGCAAACCATGTGGGGCCTACCTTAGAGGCAAAGTTCTATACACTCGAGATGCTCTGTACGTATTACTTTTGATGTGTCCTGTCAACTCCCAGAATGAGGAGAAGCTTGCTTACTACACCGTCTCCCCCGCCCACGGGCGCGGTGGCTCACAGGACTTGGTGAAGCGTGCTTACTACTACTCATTGTATATTGGTTTATTGGTCCCCATTGTATATTGTGTCAAATTTTGACTATAGATTGAACTAGCAAAACGTTCGTGCATGTTACCAAAAATTGTATCATTGAAAACTATGTTGAAATACGAATCCAACGATATAATTTTTGTTGACATGCATTAACATTTTGTTAGCTAAATATTTGGTACAAATTTGGCACGAACTACAAAGGTGACCTATAAACCAGGACGGAGGTAGTTGTACTACGCCTTACGCCCGCTCCCTGGCCCACGCGCATGGTGGCTCGCAGGGCGAGGAGAAAATTTTACTACTCCCTCCGTTTACTCCTCGTCCCTACCTTGGTTAGAGAGATTATTATATTGTTTGGAATATATGTCCTTAGATTTCAATATGAACTACTAGTACATACTCCAAACACTGATGTATATAGACGTATTTTAGAGTGTAGATTCGCTCATTTTGCTCCGTATATAGTCCATATTGAAACGGACGTAATAGTACGCACTCTCCCTCGCCCCTCGACCCTCGCCCACGTGGTGGACGTGCAGCAATTCATTCGGTCTCATATAGCCAGAACGATATATACTGCAGTACTATTATTGCTCGACTTCCCAAAGAGGCGAAGAGCCAATCACAAGGTTAATATTTTGGAGATGCCAAGCGCAAGGTTTATAGGAGAACGAGTAGTAGGTGCCACGTCATTTATAAATAAAGTTTTTTTCTTCAGTGGCACGTACGCAATATATATAGGTTCATATGGAGAGAAAAGGAAACCGCTCCACTATATACATAGGCAGGACAAGCCTACACGGTTGCTTGCTGGGGTTGCTCTCTTCACACTCTCTCGCACAAAACGACTGTGGCCACATCTCTAGCATCCCGGTGGATCACGTCCGCCGGGGGAAGGGGTGGATGCTTAGTGTAGATGCGGTCGCCATCGCCGACGGCGAAAACCCACTGTCGGCACGTCCCGATCAGGGGTCCCCGCCTTTCTCTCTCACAAAGCCGGTGAGGTTGCCTTCGTCCCTTGCTCACTGCCGCGACGTGGGCAATTGCCACCTCCCACCGCCCTCCTCTAGGTCGAGCTACGTCCCGACATCCCTCAGGTACAACTCCCTTTACAGCCGGCTTGCACCACTACTCCAGCTGCCCACATCACTCCATGTGGATATTTCTCTACTTCTTTGGCCCGCACATACCTCTACTAGCTTCTACGTACTATATTTGTGATGAGTTTATGTCTCATCAACTAGCCCCAGTAATATTATTCTAATCACGCTTCTTCAATTTCTTTGGCACAGGGATGCTCATCTCAATTTTGGTGAAACTGTACAAAATGATCTGATGGTCAAAGGGTTGCAAACTTCATTTCTTCGGAAGCTCCAACGTTGCCAGCAAATTAAAGCCTGGGTAGGGTTTACAGTTCAAGGGATAGGGACTACATGGATCTTTTTTTCTTTAGCTGTCTCTGTTCCAAAATAAGTGTCAACTTTAGTAGTAGTACAACTTTGTACTAAAGTTTGCATAAAGTTGAGACACTTCTTTTGGAACGGAGGGAGTACATATTGGCTATGATCTGTCAATCATTTAGATGCAATAGCATGCATATTAGTCTCCTTTGTATTTGATGAAATGTTGCAACGGGCAACCTTGGACACAAGATACATGAAACAGAAGCTGGAAGCTTCATAGCATTGTACAAATTTATCTCGCTGATAAATTATAGTACGTACTATACTAGTAGTACTATGTAAAGAGTTAGGTGTCGCACGGTGTGCAGAAAATATGGTGATAATGTGAGGTGGGCCATGTAATCACTCAGCCTGCGTGTTTTCACTACTCTCGCACTCCTCCGTTGTAAGAATGGAGAAAATTGTAATCTAGTAGTACCTCCTTTCGCCGAAATCGTGGGACATCCAGCAGTCCTACCACCTCAGTAATAATGACCAATGAGCCATCAAATCACATAGACCCAGCAGTAAGTTGGACGGACGAAGCAACCATCACTCTTGAATCCGCTTCTCTCTTCAACGCAGGCGCCAGTGAGAGGTCGCGTCCGCTCTGCCCGGGCATGAATGCGGCACCGATTCTTTGGAGCGGCGCTAACCGTTTCGGGCGGGAAGCGCGCGCGGGCGATGGAGGGGCTTTGGGTGGGCTAGGCTGGTCAGGAGAGGGCATGGCAGCGGTCCGCCTGTCCCGACCGGACGCCCGAAAGAGGATGCACCGACTCTCGCGGCTAAATCGTACACTACACACCATCTCTCTGTAGGAGTAGGTCGATGTGTCGCTCTCTCTAACACACACATGCTATTAAACACACACGCACATGCACACACAGGTTCATAGAATAGGAATATCGTGCATGTTACTAGTCCAAGTTACTCACCACTATGACCAGCCTAAGCAATGTAACCAAACGCTCCTTACTCTGCCTTGTTATCTCCCCCGGAAACCCAACGCATGGAGCGCAACTACGCGTTGATCAGTCAAGAAATCAAAGTCGGCTTGCATGCGAGTTAATACGTGGCCCTGCATGGTAGCTAAAATGGCATCTCTTAGTTGTTGGGATTAATTGTTGCGTTTAGAGATAGAAATCAGGGCTTTGATTGGAGGAAGGACCGGTCAAGTTTCTCCTTCTCCAATCTGCTTGCACCTTGGTCCCGCTGCACCTTCTAACGTGACTTATTACACCTAGATGGAGGGAGTAGTACGAGATACGGTGGCACACTGACTTAGGTCGAATACAAGTGCCCAAAATTGTGTGCATGTTATAATAAGGTTCACTTAAAATAGTACGTGAGCGAATAGAGGGATCAATTGGATAGTGTTCATGAGCAGTAGCGAGATGTGTGAGGTAAGATACACCGCTGGCGCTTTTATTGTTTCTTATTAATTTGTTTGTTTCACCCTCTGACTGGTGGGACCCGACGTACTACATGGAGAGAGGTAAGGTGACTAAGGTTGCATTATTTCTGTACTACCAACACTGCTTTAAATCCCAAAAGACCTTACCACCAAAGCCACATGACACGATTATGATTTAAATCCCAATGACTCGCACGCAAAAAAAAACACACACGGCATGCTTGTCACACGAATGCAGGAATGTTCAAAAGGTTATTTCCTCTCATTGAACATAATGGGAGGGTGGTGTAGCTGGTTAGCCTGTTCACTCATCAAACTTGAGGTCTCGTGTTGGATAACTACACTTAAGCATAATTTTGTTTCTGTTTGACTTCTTTCTTCCACCCAATAACAGGTAGCCCCCGCATGACAGAGAGAGAAAGTGATCTGGGGTGGTGCCAGGAGGATTCTTTGACTGGTCAAAATGGATGGATACGGAGCTATACGATCTCGTAGTGACCGTATAATCACCTCATCACGTATATGCTGCAGCCTCGGCGCTTGTTTTCTAGGGTTTGCACTCTTCACACTCTCTCTCTAGTATATATATACACGCTGCAGCCTCAGCGCTTGTAGTTGCTCTCTTCACACTCTCTCACCCTCTCCAGATCTAAACAAGACTTCGTTGGCCTCTCTCTCTCCCCCTGTCGGTGTCAAAACCGGCGGATCTCGGGTAGGGGGTCCTGAACTGTGCGTCTAAGGTCGATGGTAACAGGAGACAGGGGACACAATGTTTACCCAGGTTCGGGGCCTCTCTATGGAGGTAATACCCTACTTCCTGCTTGATTGATCTGGATGAATATGAGTATTACAAGAGTTGATCTACCACAAGATCGTAATGGCTAAACCCTAGAAGTCTAGCCTGTATGACTATGGTTATGAGTATCCCTCTCCCCGGACTAAGTCCTCCGGTTTATATAGACACCGGGAGGATCTAGGGTTACCCAAGGTCGGTTACAAATAAGGGAATCTACATATTTGGTCGCCAAGCTTGCCTTACACACCAAGGAGAATCCCATCCGGACACGGGTGCAGTCTTCGGTCTTCGCATCTTCACGGCCCATCAGTCCGGCCCATGGCTAACAGGCCGGACGCCCGAGGACCCCTTAGTCCAGGACTCCCTTAGTAGCCCCCGAACCAGGCTTCAATGACGAGGTGTTCGGCGCACAGATTTTCTTCGGCATTACAAGGCGGGTTCCTCCTTCGATGACTTCCAAGTAATGTATTCGGCTTTTAATTCAATGTCGCACCCCTCGGCTTCTGTGCATCGATAACTTCAGCTTCCACCTGTCGAACGAATGTCGAAGGTGAGGGTATTTTTTTCAAATAACACCCCGGCCATGCAAGAAAGAGCGTCTATTTAAAGAGATTGGATCTTGGATCCATTCGGCATCACGCGGAGAAAATCCTCAGAGACTGCTAGGAAGGGTCATCCCAACATGGCTAGCATTCCCAGCTCCTCCTCCCGTTCCGACCCAGAGAAGGCGAGTGGGAGAGGTGCTTTGTGTCCCATGGTCAATTGGCGAAGTTGCAAACGCATGGATTTCTTCCCCCCATAGATCTGGTCCCTGTTCGAGCAGGGCTGGCCTCCTTTAATGGCGAGACCCATGCGGAGGAATTCCCCAATCCATCCGGGGGGGGGGAGCGAGTGTGTTTCGTCCCTTATCAGCTAAGAGGCGTCGGATTTCCAATTCATCCGTTCCTCCGAGGGCTTCTGGAATATTATGGCCTCCAACTGCACAATTTTAGTCCTGCCTCTATCCTGCACATTGCGGGTTATGTTGCTTTATGCGAGCTATTTTTGGGTATTGAGGCCCATTTTAAACTGTGGAGAAAGTTGTTCTGTCTTGTCCCGCGCAACCACGAGGGGTCAATATTTGAAGTGGGCGGAGCCGAAATATGGCGCATCGCCGATACCGGATACCTGTCCGGCACACCAAGGAAGGCATCTGAAGAATGGCCTTCCGAATGGTTCTACATTGAGTACGTCGCACTTCCCGACCCAGTTCGGAAGGGCCTTCCTGAATTTGCAAGAGTTCCGCTAAAGAAACGCCACAGTTGGCGTCCCCGGAGTCTTGAAGAGGATGACAGTGCAGAAATTGGTCAGCTCATGAGCAAGATAAAGACCCTCGCTCAGTCCAGATTAACAATAGTCGAGGTAATGGCGACCTCAATAGTGCGAGGGGTTCAGCCACTTCAATACAGAGGGCTCCCAATGTGGCACTATAATGGGGAGGACGATGCCTCCCGCTGTGGTCGGAAAGGTCCGGACACCCCCGCCGCTCTGGCCAAGATACTGGCCGGGCTGTTTAAAGGGGAGGAGGAGGAATTCCTTCACATCAAGCGCAGAGATGGGTATTCTATGTATGACCCTCCCAGCTGGGTAAGTCCTGACCCCTCTGCTTTTACTCATTCCGCTTTCCAAGTCATCTTTAATGAATTCTTAATCCGTCTATTTATAACAGCACTGGCGAAAGATCACCGAGGGGCTTCACAGCCCCGCCCCACAGCCAGAGAACCACAACCGGGAGCTTGATCCTGGGTTTGAAGAGGACCCGGATATATTCGTGGTACTTGCGGAAGGGGTGTTTTACCAGGCGAGCTACGATGGCATGGAAGTGGCCATTATCGCCGATTACCCTGGTCTTCTTCCTGCTTCCCACGTAAGTCATCAAGAGAAATCCCCCCGAAAGAGTTTCCTCGCACTGCCTCACCCACCGCACTGTCTCATGCTCCAAAGGGGAGGCGTTCGGCGCGTCATGCTACCCTGGGGGCAACTCCAAAGAGAGCAGCTCCCGCGCTAAGCAAGGCCTCTAAAAGGAAGACTGGTGAAGACACGGTCGGGCCTTCGTTGAAGAGGTATGGATTTGAAAGTATGCTTTAGTAGTCACATCCATCTGTGACTGTTATGTTTGTCCTGTATCAGAAAAAAGGTTCGCCGAACTATGTCTGGGAATTCGGCCGGTCGTACTCCCAACAGCCGGGGTGCAGACCCTGCCGGAGAGACGGGGGCCAATACGGGAATGACACCGGACTGTCCTTTGGCCGAGGGCTCGGAAGATATGTCCGTCACCAACTCGGAAGTGGAGAGCGCCATGAATCATCGGCGCCGGAGGGCCGTTTTACGGGACCTTGGCTTCTCAAAAGATGCGTTTGATGCCTTCAGCTCGGCTGACGCATACATCCGAGCTGCTCAAGATGGGCTGGGCAGAGCCACAAAGCAGCATTTAATAGATGTGCAGGTAAGGTTTCTTTTGTCCGAATAGGATAACCACATGCTAGTAGCCCCCGAGAATGAAAGCAGTTGGCACAAGTGATTTAAGGACCGTTGTATGACCAGGTTCTTACGGAGAAGAACAACCTGCTAGCTCAAGAGCTGGAGCAGTGTCAGACACAGCTAAATGCTGCTACCACCGAATTGAAAAAGTCCAAGAAGGCATCTTCTGGTAATGTTCCCCTCCATCGAGGAATAACAATTATATACCAGCTGTGCTAATACTGTTGCTTATCTCATAATAGGATCATCAGATCAACTGGAAGAGAAGTTGAAAACCGCTCAAGCGGGAGAGAAAGAGGCAAAAAGATTATGTGTCGCAGGCGAGCGTGTTTTGACCCGAGCCAGAAAGGAGAAAAACAAACTCCAGGATTCAAACACCAAACTGGGCGAAGAACTGAAAGATGTGCGGGCCCAGCTAGCCGACTCCGTGAAGGAGAATAAAAAGCTGCAGGCGGCATATTCAGTACGTGGCCGAATTTACCTTATAACAGTTTGGAGGTAAAAGTAGCCGATATAGCTATGATTGCAGGTATGTTGACGGGCCGTCCCGAAGAGGAGGTGTCCGGATCATCAAGTGATCTTCTGCAAGGGCTGTTGCAATTGCACGAGCAAGCTCGGCAGGCGATGCGGAGTGTAGCCAAGGCCTTATGGCAATCCTCCTCCCCTTCAGGGAGTATGGAGGAGCTTGTAGAGCTGTTCAAGGGAGCGCGGCGGCATATCCGACTATGGAAGATATCGGCCTGCCGGGAGGGTGCGCGAGAGGCCTGGGCCATGGTGAAAACGCGGTATACCAAGCTGGATCCAAATCACATGGCCCAGGTCGGACCGCTAGGGTCAAATGGGGAAGAAATTCCCGTTAGTTTAGTATATGACCAAGTAGAGGTGGCCGCTAGATATTCCCAACAGGATTGTAAGTTAGACCGCCTGTTGGACGGTATAGAGGAGGAAGTTTTTAAGTCCTAAGTGACTATGTACTTTCCTTCTAGCTGGATTGTAAACGATTGTCATGGCCGACCTTTTCGCTTCGACCTCTCGACCCGAAGGTGCGGAGTGTTTTCCGAATACCTGAGCGGCAAAATAAACCAGGGTATGCGTGAAAACCAGGCGTAGGGGTCATAGTTGCTTAAACAGACAAGTTGTATCTGGTAGTTATGTTATATTACATTAAAATTGTAAGAAACATCTTCCAGAGAGAATAGTTCCGTTAAGGGTTCCTTTCCCTGGGTGTGCATGCATCGATGTGCATGTCCGGACTGTGATGAAGAAATCACAATGTGTATAGCTTCTAGGGGTTCACGATGGAATGAATGCAAAAACACCTTTAGTTCACCGACCGAATATTCCCTTAAGAATGCTAGCTTTTGGCTTCACCCAGTCTGAGGTACACATCCGGATGACCCGGCAGTAACAATCGCAGAGGTGCTCCCTTTATGCCCTGGCCGAACTAACGAGAACGTAGGGCATAAGCACAGGAGCCAGGCAACCCAGCTTGGCCAAAACTTAAGTCATATCGATGCATATAATGGCCAAGAAAAGGTACATATGGGAGGAAATGCATATGTGATGAGCTTGATGCTTGGAAAATAATAATGACAAGCTTCTGTCCAAGAAGCCCCCAGGTATAATAGACGTACATACTTGACGATGTATGTGTCGGGAGTGCATAGTCTAACCGCACGAAAGCTTTTAAGGCTAAAGAGAAAAAACAAAAAGAGAGAAAAAAATGACGGAAACAATAGGGGGAAGGAAACGAACAAAGAGTTCGGCGCTAGGCATAGAATCTTCGGAGTCTGGCCGCGTTCCAGGGGTTCGGCTCTAGTCGATTGTCTGACGCATCACGCAAGCGGTACGCCCCTCCGGTGAGAACTTCATCGATGATGAAGGGACCCTCCCACTTGGGCTTGAGTTTGTCCTTTTTCTTCTCCGGCAGTCGTAGAACGAGTTCACCGACGTTATAAGTTTTGGCCCGCACTTCTCTGCTTTGATACCTGCGAGCCTGCTGTTGATAAAATGCGGAATGGGCTTTTGCGATGTCGCGCTCCTCCTCCAGGGCATCTAAGCTGTCCTGCCGATCGAGCTCGGCCTCTCTCTCTTCGTACATGCGCACTCGAGGTGAGTCATGAATAATGTCGTAGGGTAACACTGCTTCTGCGCCATACACCATGAAGAAAGGTGTGTATCCGGTAGTACAATTGGGCATGGTCCGCAGCCCCCAGAGTATGGAGTCGAGCTCCTCAGCCCAGTGCTTGTCTGATTCTTTCAAAGACCGCACTAATCTAGGCTTAATGCCGCTCATAATAAGACCATTGGCTCTTTTGACTTGACCGTTTGTCTGTGGATGATAGACAGAGGCGTAATCGAGCTTGATGCCCAGATTAGCGCACTAGGTTTTCACTTCGTCGGCTGTGAAGTTGGAGCCATTATCAGTGATGATGCTGTGTGGAACACCATAACGGTGTACGACGCAGGATATAAAGTCTATTACTGGTCCGACTTCGGCTGTTTTAACTGGTTTGGCTTCTATCCAATTGTTGAATTTGTCCACCATGACCAGCAGATATTTTTTCTTATTGCTTCCTCCTTTAAGGGGTCCTACCATGTCCAGTCCCCAGACCACAAAAGGCCAAGTGATGGGGATTTTTTGTTGGACAGTGGGGGGCATATGGCTTTGGTTGGCGAAGAGTTGGCATCTGACGCAACATTGGACAAGGTCCTGTGCATCTGCTCGGGCCGTTGGCCAATAGAATGCTGTACGGAAGGCCTTGCTAACAAGGGACCGAGCTGCGGCGTGGTGCCCGCCGAGACCGGCATGAATCTCAGCCAGGAGCTGCCACCCCTCCTCCTTGGAGATACACCTTTGAAGGACTCCGGTAGCGCTTTTCTTATAGAGCTCTCCGTCGTGAACCTTGTAGGCCTTCGAACGCCGGACAATGCGGCAGGCCTCATTCTGATCCTCAGGAAGTTCTTTCCTATTAAGGTAGGCCAGGAAAGGTTCGGTCCATGGGGCAATGATTGCCATAATGAGATGGGCCGACGGTGTTATTTCGGTGGCTGAGCCGCCGATGATATCTGTGTGTTCGGCATCTGGGGTTGTGCTCGGATCCGGACTAGTGTTGCCGCTTTCCCCTTGCCACACCACGGATGGCTTAAAAAGCCTTTCCAGAAATATATTAGGTGGGACGGGGTCGCGCTTGGCACCAATACGAGCGAGAACGTCCGCCGCTTGATTACTTTCACGGGCCACATGATGGAACTCGAGCCCCTCGAACCGAGCCAACATTTTTTGGACGGCATTACGATAAGCTGCCATCTTTGGATCTTTGGCATCGAAATCTCCATTTATTTGAGATATTGCAAGGTTTGAGTCCCCACGCACCTCTAGGCATTGTATGCCCATGGAGACAGCCATCCGGAGGCCATGCAATAAGGCCTCGTATTCGGCTGCGTTGTTGGAGTCTGTGTATAGTATTTGGAGTACGTACTGAACGACGTCTCCAGTAGGAGATGTTAAAACGACACCCGCTCCTAGTCCTACCAGCATTTTGGAGCCATCGAAATACATAACCCAATTGGAATATGTGCCGTACTCTTTAGGGAGTTCGGCCTCTGTCCATTCGGCGACGAAGTCAGCCAGTACTTGGGATTTAATAGCTCGACATGGTTTGTATGTAATATCAAATGGAAGGAGCTCAATGGCCCATTTGGCAATCCGGCCCGTGGCATCGCAGTTGTTTATTATATAGTTGAGTGGTACTTTGGAAGCCACCGTGATCGAACACTCCTGGAAGTAGTGTCATAGCTTTCGGGATGCCATGAAGACCGCGTATGCTATCTTTTGATAATGGGGGTACCGGGATTTGCATGGTGTAAGGACAGTGGATACGTAGTATACTGGCTTCTGAAGCGCGAATTTGTGTCCGTCCTGTTCTCGTTCAACGATGAGCACGGCGCTCACCACCTGATGTGTTGCCGATATGTATAGTAACATGGGTTCGCCGACGTTTGGCGCGGCCAGGATTGGGCTGTTCGCTAGAAGGGTTTTTATTTCTTCCAGTCCGGCTGTTGCCGCGTCCGTCCATTTGAAGTGATCGGTTCGCCGTAGAAGGCGATAGAGTGGCAATGCATTTTCTCCCAATCTGGAGATAAAGCGGCTAAGAGCTGCCACGCAACTCGTGAGTTTTTGGACTTGTTTAAGGTCTCTTGGCGTAGCCAATTGTGACAGAGCTCGGATTTTGGCTGGATTTGCTTCAATTCCTCTATTGGAAACGATGAAGCCCAGCAGTTTTCCAGCAGGGACGCCGAAAACGCACTTTTCCGGATTGAGCTTAATGTCATACGCGCGGAGGTTGTTGAATGTGAGACGTAAATTGTCTATTAGTGTTTCGACGTGCCTAGTTTTGATGACGACGTCATCCACATAAGCTTCAACTGTCTTGCCGATCTGCTTCTCCAGGCATGTTTGAATCATGCGTTGGTATGTGGCGCCGGCGTTCTTGAGCCCGAAGGGCATGGTGTTGAAGCAGAATGACCCCTATGGGGTAATGAATGATGTTGCAGCATGATCGGACTCCTTCATTTTGATTTGATGGTATCCGGAATATGCATCGAGAAAACACAGTGAGTCGTGTCCTGCGGTAGCATCAATGATTTGATCAATGCGGGGGAGGGGGAAGGGATCCTTAGGGCAAGCCTTATTGAGGTCTTTAAAATCGACGCACAGGCGCCAGGATTTGTCCTTCTTTGGTACCATCACCAGGTTTGCCAGCCAGTCCGGATGTTTTATTTCTCTAATGAATCCGGCCTCAATTAGCTTGGCTAGCTCCTCCCCCATAGCTTGGCGTTTGGGTTCGGAAAAGCGTCATAGTGCTTGTTTGACTGGTTTGTATCCCTTTAATATATTGAGGCTATGTTCGGCTAGCTTGCGTGGGATTCCAGGCATATCAGAAGGGTGCCAGGTGAATATATCCTAGTTTTCGCGAAGGAAATCCCATAGCGCGACGTCAACCGTTGGGTCTAGTTGTGATCCAATAGATGCTGTCTTCTTGGGGTCCGTTGGGTGGACCTGGAATTTGACTATTTCTTCTGCCGGTTTGAAGGAGGTGGATTTGGGTTGTTTGTCTAATATCACATCGTCCCTATCCACCGTGGAGCGCAGTGCGGTTAATTCTTCGGCCGCGAGGGCTTCAGATAATGCCTCAAGGGCCAGGGATGCGGTTTTGTTTTCGGCGCGGAGTGCTATGTACGGATTACTGTAAAGAGTGATTATGCCGCTTGGTCCGGGCATTTTGAGCTTCATGTACCCATAATGAGGTATAGCTTGGAAGCGTGTAAAAGCATCTCGCCCCAACAGGGCATGGTATCCACTGCTGAAAGGAGCCACTTGGAAGGTTATTTCTTCGGACCGATAATTCTCCGGCGTGCCGAATACCACGTCAAGTGTGATTTTTCCCGCGCACCGCACCTCCCGACTGGGAATGATTCCTCGGAAGGTCGTGCTGCTTTGCTCGATGCGGCTTCTATCTATTTCCATTTTGTGGAGTGTATCCTCATATATGAGGTTTAGTCCGCTGCCGCCGTCCATGAGGACCTTGGTGAGTCGAAAGCCGTCCACGATGGGACTGAGGACTGATGCGGCTGGCGCTCGGACTGTCCTGTATTTTGGTTCGTCACCGGCATTAAAGGTTATAGCCGTGTCGTTCCCAGGGTTTATCGCGGTGATTTGACAGACTTCGGCAAGGTCGCGGAGTGCCCTTTTGCGCTTATTGTTTGAAGCGAATGTCTCGAAGACCGTCAATACTCTGGGGTCGTCGTCTTCTGGAGTGTGTTGCTCTGGGGCGTTTTTGGTAAGGATGTCCTCGCCGCTCTTGGCTACCTACCGGAGTATCCAACATGCTCTAAGGCTGTGGGTTGATATGGTATCCGGTGTTGTGTGTATTTTGAATGGGCCATCGAGCCATCCCTCCAGAACGGTTCCGTGCCGCGTAATGGGTTTATATTTCTTGGCTATTGGACTGGGCGTGTCACGGGGATGCACCCTTTTCGCCTGGACGAGAGGTTGATTTGGGACCGATGGCTCCCAGCAAGCTGCCTGATCTTCCCAGGCGCTTTCCATTGCGCTGTACTTCTGTACGATAGTTGGCAAGTCAGCAAAGTGTAGTATGCGGCAGTGATTAATGGCGTTGAGGATTCCTTCGTCCGTGCAATTGTTGCAGAACGCTGATATCGCGTCCTCGTCACGGCAATCTTTAACCTTGTCCTTGACAAGGAGGAATCTGGCCCAGAAGTGGTGGACCGTTTCCTGAGACTGCTGTTGTATGCTCATAAGAGCGCTTATGTCTGGGTGGGTGGGTGGAGTTGAATCCGGACCCTGACCCGATCGATGATCCGGAGTCTGAAGATTTTTCGGACTTAACAGTCCGGGCTCCGGAGTATCTTCTGATTGCTCATGCCCGCCGTCCGATTCTATGTTCGGAAAGTCGGTCACATCCTTTCGCTGGTGGGTATCCGGCTCTGCAGGGTCATCAATACAAACATAGTCCGTCTCCAGTATAGGGGAAGAGTCGCCGTCTTGCTCCTCAACTACCGCTATCTGGTGGGTGACCGGTGGAGATTTGATTTCTCTTTGGTCGGGTTTAAGCCTGATCCGATCATAATCTGTGGTGATTCCCAGGGCGGCGATGCGATCAAGGAGCTCATTTAAAGATGAAAACTCTGCCGGATCCATCTGCTTGGAGTGTTTGGAGTTGATACGAAGGGGATTTTCGATGGCCCGAGAGGTCATCGTCGGCTTAACGGCCGAACGGGCGGCCATGGTAAAGCCGCCCAGCCGGAGGGTTTGGCCTGGGGCCAGTCCTCCTCCGGCGGTAATATTGTCTTTAAGGACGAGGCGAGTCATCGATCCTGTCGTCGACATCACAGTGGAACTCTCAATGAAAGCACCAATGTCGGTGTCAAAACCGGCGGATCTCGGGTAGGGGGTCCCGAACTGTGCGTCTAAGGTCGATGGTAACAGGAGACAGGGGACACAATGTTTACCCAGGTTCAGGCCCTCTCTATGGAGGTAATACCCTAATTCCTGCTTGATTGATCTTGATGAATATGAGTATTACAAGAGTTGATCTACCACGAGATCGTAATGGATAAACCCTAGAAGTCTAGCATGTATGACTATGGTTATGAGTATCCCTCTCCCCAGACTAAGTCCTCCGGTTTATATAGACACCGGGAGGATCTAGGGTTACCCAAGGTCGGTTACAAAGAAGGGAATCTACATATTTGGTCGCCAAGCTTGCCTTCCATGCCAAGGAGAATCCCATCTGGACACGGGTGCAGTCTTCGGTCTTCGCATCTTCACGGCCCATCAGTCCGGCCCATGGCTAACAGGCCGGACGCCCAAGGACCCCTTAGTCCAGGACTCCCTCACCCCCCTTACTGCTGGTCAAAGAGCCGGCAGGATCCATCCACCGGAAAGGGAAGGAGGCTTAACACTGTCGCCGTCGGCGAGGGAGGGAATCCACCACCGGCGCAGCTGTTCTCTTTCACCTAGCGGCGGTGCGGGAGGGCCTCCGACCCCTTCTTCCTTGCCGCCGTACGTAGTGTGGGCCGAACGGCCTCCGGTCCCCCACCGAACTACACCCCAAGAACCTTAAGGTATAATTTACTTATTCCACATGCATTGCTCTAGCTGCATGTGGGCTTTTTCCGCTTCTGCACTCGAGTCTAGGTGTTGGATCAAACAGGAAAGTAGTGGGGAAAGTTGTATAGCATGAATCTAGGACGTGGTTCAAAGAGGAAAGGAATGGGGGAAAGTAGTGGGGAAAGTTGTATAGCATGAATCTAGGACGTGGTTCAAAGAGGAAAGGAAGGGGGAAAGTACTAGTACAGACTGGCTATCCAGCACCTACGTTGGTCGAAAAGGGAAAACAATGACAAACGTAGTACGCACATCTGTAACGAACTGATCTTTTTGTTTTGGGGGACACGGCTGTAGAGTTTGAGCATGACTAGATTTGCTGCGCTCACATAGGGAAAGGAGTCTAAAGATAACAAAACTGGGACCAACACAAATATGCTCCTTGGTTGTTTGTTCATTGTTGCAACAGACTATGCATCACCCCTTCATACATCGGTAGATGCACATGGTGCTGGTGCATCCACTGTCCCGTGCAACTCTTTAGATGTTGTTAATCTAAGGCCCTGTTTGGTTAAAAAGTCCCTAGTCCCTACCTGCTTGGTTCCAGGGACTAAACATGGACAAGAGGTTATTAAATAACATGCTAAAAGACCATGTTACCCCTAGTAATGAACTAATAGAGACAAGGTGCGGTGCGGGGCAGGGGCAACTATTAGAAAAAGTCCCAAAAAGACTCTCCCTCGGGGTCTTCTTTCTTTAGTCCCAAATGCCCACTTTTAGTCCCTAAAAGTCTCTCTTGTTTGGTTTAGATGGGACTGACACGGACTTTTTTTAGTCCCTACACCAAAAAGTCCCTATAAACAGACACCCTCTAATAATGCCGCTGGAAAATTGATGCAATGCCATAGTTAAAAGCAAATTACATGTTTAACAAATTTTATTGTTAATATAATCTCTCTGTTAATATTAATCAATGCCACCGTTTGAGAAATGCTACTGTCTTGCTTTCTTTCCCATTTAGATAAGTTAGATGCTTCTTTTTGTTGGCTTCTGTGTCATCCAGCGTTATTGACCACTAGTTGTTTCCTTTGCACCTCTGTGTAAACAGGGTTATCTACTTCACCTCGTTGCTATTGTGACCTTTTGTTGCACTGCACAAAACACTTTTGTTTTAGGAGTGTTTTGTGCAGTTCAACCAAAATGTCACACCGACAATGTTGCTTGATTGCTTGATCTTAGTGGAACTGCACAAGAGGAGATCTTACTTCCTATCCGTGTTGGCAAATTTGGTTCAGATCTTCTTCTTGTGAGTTGTTTGAATTCCGCGTCATGAGAGGTCAGTACTAGCTTTCTTTCACATGATTGTGCAGTGTGCTTTCATATGTTGTGCTACTTGTACGGTAATGTTGCTTGATTTGAGTGAACTGCACAAATGGAGACAAGACTTCCAATCTGTATGTGCACCATAATATCCCATTGAGGTAAGATAAGGATATTTCACAACTGTTGGCCTGTATTTTGCCACTTTCATCAGAAAATTAATGTCGTTGTTTAGTGCTATACTTGTGCTCCCTAATTAACATGCCAAATCTTACATTGAAGGCGAAGCTTGTCTGTTATTGAACCAAGTGATGAAGGGGAAGAACAAGCGGAAGAAAAACAAAAATCAACTCACGGTGCTGCAATGAAGCACTGGAACTGTGATGACACAAGTAATGATATAGTTTTGCATCTTAATTTATTGCTATGGCTGGAACGAGCAATTGTTTTGCCACTGATTTGATGCCACTCTTAATGTAATATGTAATTATCTCTACTTGTGCAAATAGGGATCTTCTTTGAAGATACCATATATTTCAGTGGAACTGCACAAGAAGATACCATATATTTTAGTGGAACCACAGTAGATAACAACAGATGGTTCCGGAGAAGTGCTTTATCTGTATGCTCTACACAATAATCCTCCTGACAAAGGTTGGTACTCGCCCACGGATTTCATCCATATGATTGAGCTTTGTCATCTCTATTGGTGTTGTGCTACTGTTTAGATACTGTCATGAGAAAGTGGTATTGTCCTTGAGAAGTGCTTCATCTGTGCTGTTTTAAATGTTTCCTTTTCTTTTTTGCGAGCAAACAGAGATGCTAGCATTTAGTTGTTCTCTTGTCTTTGCACAACAGGATCATCTTCCTCTGAAGAAGAATACAGAGTACGTGAAGTGACTAGTTCCGATTATGCCAGGATTAAGAAGCCCTGTCTATCTTCTCATCAGAAAGAGCAGTTGAAGGATGGCTACATTACTCCCCACAAGACCAAACTAACTTCAGCTCAGAAGGACTGACATATCTCCATCTTTTTGCTGTGATGCGCAAGTACAATGTTGTTCTAGAATTCTTTCCAGTGAGTTCCATTTTTTTAAAAGTGTGCTCTACATGGACCATGTAGGTGCCTATTTAAACTGTCAATTCATAGTACAGTTTGCTTTATACTAATCACTTTTTTTGTATTTGTGCAAACAGGGGTGCTCAGCTTGATTTCAATGGGAACTGCACAAAATGTTTATGAATACATCGAATCATTCATTTCCACCACAAGAACGGAGGTGCCAATATGTTCAAGGCGTTGCAACATATAAGGGCGAAATCATACAAGCTACACGTGAATTTGGTTGATTTTGGTGGAACTGCACAAAAAGAATAGCTGGTTTATTTAGCACGAGGTGCCATGTCAATGTCCGAACTGATGGCAAACCCTGCCCATTCCACAATCGTAGGCATTTGATATTTTGGAATGGGAAAACCTTGTCAAAGTTTGCTCATTGATGCACAAAAACAACAAGCATTTGACATTTTGGAATGGGACAACCTTGTCAAATTTTGCTCATTGATGTTAGCAAGAAGACATGCGTTTGATATTTTCGAATGGGACGCCCTTTGCTGTCAGCAGCGTCGATCTATTTTTCTTTATTCTTTAGTTGTGAAGTAAATATTGGCTCTGACATGTGAATCACTGAGATGCATAATCATCGATTGTTTTGAATGTTCTCTATGAATTGCCAGGCCTGTGTGTTTGATTGCAATGTACAAGAACGCTAAAAAGCTGCTCAAACTCTTTGTACTCCAGTCAAAGTAGAGATACTTTGACTGCAGACAAAACTTGTATGCAGACTAAAAAGGACCGGAGCGAGTACATGTGAAACTGCTGCAAACGAGGTGATCACCCTGGGAATAATGCTAGTACATTTTGTTTTGCATGTTCATCCAATGCCAGTGATACAAGAATTCGAACTAATCGAACTAAATTCATTCATGCTCGGTCGGATTTCATATAAACATGCCGGATTTCATTACATTTCATACATCCTTCAACTAAAAAGGGGTGCGCTGGAGGTATAATTAATTAACCGAAGCTATCCACCTGTGTCCGGCTGAGCCGAACAGAAGCTTCTTCTCCAGCGAACTGAGCTTCAGTGACTTAACTGCAGGTGCAGTTGCGTAACTGACATGTGGCCCAGATGCTTGTTGGGCCCACGTGTCAGTGAGCCATCTGCACAAGTAGAAGCAGCGTCCTTCTCCGACATAGCTCTCCGACTCGACGTCACCGCCAAGAAGCTAATCGGCCGTCAATGGTCAACCCGCCTAGCTTGGCTTCAACCGGAGGGTAGCAGCGGTGGCCTTACTTGGACCTGAGCGGCGGCGACCTACCGTGTTCTACTCTTCCTTGTTTTCTATGTGGCGGGCCTCGTTGGCAGCGGGGCGGGGCCTCGATGGAGCCGGCGATGTCCTCTGTCTCGTTGCCAGCGGGGCGGCGCCTCGGTGAAGCGAGGGAAATCCTCCCCCTCGTTGCCGGCAGGGTGGGGCCTCGGCTCAGCCGGAGATGTCCTCTGCCTCGTTGTTGGCAGGGCGGGTTCTCGGCGTAGTAGGGCCTCCGCCTCGGTGCCGGCGGGGCGGGGCCTCGGCGGAGCCGGCAGTGTCCTCTGCCTCGTTGTTGGCGCCGCGGGGCCTCGGCGGAGCAGGGCCTCGTCGACGCCAACGGAGCGGGGACTCGTCGGAGCCGGCATTGTCCTCTTCCTCGTCCTCGGTCTCGCCAAATAGCACCTCACCCGCTTCATCGCCCTCTTTGTAGGCGGCCGCAGCCTCCGCCACCCGCATGCGGTACCGCCAGCGCTCGAGGCGGCCCTCGCGGGCGGAGCGGTATGAGTCGAGCAGCACCTCCTGCTCCGCCCGCTCCGCGGTGATCTGCTCCTCTGCCTGCAGGTCCTCCTGGAGGAGATGGTGGTTATAGGCGGCGTCGGCCTGCGCCTCCCGGAACTGCTCCTCACGCTTCTGCCTCACCGTGTCCATGTATTGGGAACGGGCCTCGCCGATGGTCATGGTGCAATGCACCGGCGAGGATGGCGCGGAGGAGGGGGTTGGCGCCGGATCGTCGACTACCATGTTCTCGATTGGAACGATGTCGTCCTCCGGCTTCCTGCTGGCGAGGCAGTCGGCAGCAATGGGTGCCATCTCCTTGTGGTCCGTCGTCCGCCCGTCCCGAAGAGCGCTGGAGCGCGAGGAAGCCATGGTGGGCAGTAGTGGTGTGGACAAGAGAAAGGGAACGGAGGCGGATGACTGCGGCTATGGCCGGCGCAGCAGTTTATATAGCAATGGTGGGCGGCGGAGGGACGGACGTGTGGCACCGGAGTAGCCGCCTCGGCAACCGCGTATCATTAATGTTGGCGGCAGACGGACGGACGGCACTTGTGTCATTTGAAGGCGGAGCAATCGCCTGCATAGGGAAGCGGGGCGGGCGGCGCTGACCGTTTCGGGCGGAAAGCGCGTGCGGTCGAGGGAGGCGGTCTGGGTTGGCCAGGGCAGTCAGACTCGTGCTTGGCAGCGGGTCGGTCCAGCAGCTGGACGTTGCTTCCGACCAGGAGCCGGCGCCATTGTCCAAGCCGGTTCATGCCGTGTTCACCATAGAGCAGGTGCGGCCGCACATCGATGCCCTAATGGCGGAAGAGCTACCAGCGCAGGAGGACCTGTGCTGCAAGCTCCGTCTCGTCAATGAGCACTGGTGAACAAGCGAACGACAATGCCGTCGCGGACATGTGGCCCTATGATCCTGGCTTCCCGAATGAGCAGCGGGCGCTGTATCAGACCATCCGTAGGGCCCGCGAGGCCCTCTTCATCGTCCTTCGAGTTGTTACGCTCGCCGTGGCGCCGCCGTCTCGTGTTGTCAACATGGTCAACAGACATGAGGAATGAGGAGATGACTTTACTTGGAGAGGATGACAGTGGGGACCCACCAGGGCCATAGCCGCACGTCCGCAAGTGCCTCCTTATTATATACTACAACTATAATTTTTTTTGCTTCCTCCTGGTTTCCTGACATCACGGTCCCACACCATTGTCAACCTATGTAGTCAATAAACGAGAGAATTGCGCAAGGAGCGGCCGACAGCTGGGACCAAGCAGCTCAAGCAGTATTTGTGTTTTTGAGGTGTGAGCACTGCAGAGTTTTTCTTGAGCGATGTTTTCATTTTTTTTTGAGACAAGAGTGATGTTTTCATTGTTGTTCAGAGGACAGCAGGGTATTATCTGGGCGGGCTGTGGCCCGTCTAGCCCAGGCCAGATATCCAGCCTAGATATTAAATTTTTTTCATGCTGAAAATGGCTAGCCCAGCTATACTTTTTTTTGAGGAATACCCAGGCAAGGTCAACTTGTTATTCTCCGCCCCGCTGGGCTGCAAATCTTTCCTAGGAGGGATGCATTAGGCTTAACAAGAAAATGGGCTTTAAGCAATAATAAATGGGACGTAATTTTAAAAACTGGGCTGTAACTATAAAAAAATGCACCAAACACGTAATTAGTTTATAAAATATTATTTTTGGATTTTGAAAATTTTAATTTCATTAATTGTTGCGCGCATAATGTTTCGTTGGATTTTTACGTAAGACAAATTTATATTGAAATTGTATTTAATCTGACTAGAAATTTAAGGATAAAAATATTTCGGATCCCATCAAAATGTGGGAAATTTTATTGAATTCTGTTTTGAACGGTTGGTTGAAATTATTAATCGTTGTCCTAGCTAGAAAATGGGCTGTACTTTTAACAAACTGTAAATGGGCTGCAGTAAATTCCATTAGAATTCAAAAATGGGTTGTACATTCTTACAAATCTCAAATGGGCTATAAGTTCTCTGCCACACACTTGTGGGCCTACTAAGTTGACGCGTCCCCTAAAAAAATAAGTTGACGCGTATGCAAGGCTTTATCAACTTATAGTCAACACACGGTTCTAGCAATAGTGGTCGTTGGATGTCCATCCAACGGATGTCGTGCTTCTTCTTCAATCTCGGATATTCTAGCTTCACCCACCCAAAAAATGATTCCTCCCCCTGACATCTAGGGCGCACCATTTCGGAGGCTGACCTGTGGGCCTACTAAGTTGACGCGTACCTAGGGCTTTGTCAACTTAGTCAATATAAACAATTCTAGCTGCAGTGACCGTACGATGTCCATCCAACGGCCGTCGTGCTTCTTCAGCCTCTGGTCTTCTTGCTCCAGCCGCGCAAAGCAGCGCCGGTCATGCCGCCTGCTCCTACCTCCCGTGGCCGGCTGTGCTGCCGCGGAGGCCTCACAGCCCCCTACTACTCCCACCGCTGGCCAGGCCCTGCGGCGATGGCAGCCTCACACCGCAACCGAACCAGTGAACCCTCGTACTCCTCTCTGCATGGGCATCCACTGCCGCGTCTTCCCCGGCTCCACGTCATTCCCTTCCTAGGCCTCGCCGTCGTTCACCGCCTTGGTGCTCTCGGCGCGGCGTGGTCAATGTGGTCAAGGAACGACTTCCATCGGAAGAGTACTGTACGTGGAGAGGCTGAGAGCTGGGTCCACGGACGCAGCAAGGAAGTGCCTCCTTATTACGCGGAAAATAATGATTCCTCCACCTGACAGCAGGGACCCACCGGACGGGCCACCGTATTTCGCGAAAAAAAAAGTTTCCCGCCTAACTGCTGGGACCCACCAGCTACATCTTCGCACGCAAGGAAGTGTGTCCATATTACGGGCAAAAAAAAATGATTCGCCCCCTGACTGCTGGGACCCACCAGCTACATCTTCGCACGCGAGGAAGTGCCTGACAGTCGGGACCCACCTGGTCGAAGCATACGTAGCGTTGTCATTCTAGTCGCGAACGTGTACGTACATATGATAGGTCTGTCTGCAGGCTGGAGCGATGAACCGTGGCCGTGTAAGGAAGGGCACGTGTCGTAGTAGAGGCGCGCACATAGCATGTACACATACATACAGCGGCCAGGGTGCAAGAAAGTAAATACGGCCACGTACGTACATACGGGCAGGGTCTCCAACGCCTACTCGCGCATACGTACGGCCAGGGCTTGTGTACATGGCTGGGTCGGAACAGAGAATCAGCACCGTCGTCGCGTTCATGGGGAGGCAGCCGGCTGGGTCAGAACGGAATGCGTCGTCGTGTTCATCGGGAGCCAACCGGCTTAGACGGAACATCCGATGGAAACGAGGCCTGGCGTACCGCAGAACGGAGGAAACGGCCTTGTGTTCGACCGGCCACGGTCGAAACGGGATCCTGTTCATTGGGAGGGGTCTGGCGTACCACAAAATGGAGGAAACGGACCTCCTACGATGGGAACAGGGTCCTGTTGATCAGGAGGGGTGTGGCGTACCGCAATACGGAGGAAACGGACTTGTTGATCGGGAGGTCCTGTTCATCGGGAGGGGTGTGGCATACCGCAAAACGGGACTCCACGGGATACTGTTCATCTCCACCGTCGACCTCCTCCAGCCTCCACGGGCTACTGTCCATCCACCGTTGACCTCCTCCAGCCTCCACCTGCGACTGTTCATCCACGGGCTCCTATTCATCCAGCCTCCACCGCGCGCTCCTCCACAGGCTACTATTCAACCAGCCCTCTCCACGGGGGTCCTATTCATCCACCCCTCCACGGGCTACTGTTCATCCAGCCCTCCGCCGGCTACTGTTCAACCATCCCTCCACCGGCTACTATTCATCCAGCCCTCCACAGGGTCCTGTTCATCCAGCCCTGCACGGGGTCCTGTTCATCCACCGGCTCGATCGATCGAGGTACTGTTCATCCAGCGTCAAAGGCCTCTACTTCCACAGGGTCCTGTTAATCCAACCCCCCACCGGGAACTGTTCATCCAAACCCCCTCAACAATGCCCATTGTTCATCAAGGGAAGGAGGCAGCAGTGTTCGATCGGCTTCAGTTAGCAGCAGTAGCGAAGGAATCACTCGGGCTTAGTTAACAGCAAGGGATCGATCACTCGGGTTCAGTAACGTAGCTAGTGCAATCGCTCGGGTTCAGTTAGAGCCCAATGCCTCGCACACACACGCGTACGTACGAGAGAAACGCGCACCGCTCGGCCCCGACCACCCACCGTAACCGGGAACTCCCCCGATATTTTCCTCGCCCTCGCTTCTACTACGGTTTTTTCCGTCTTGGACGGCCGAAAGAATGTCATGCAGCTGCGTCTTTGGCCCGCCCAGGACAAAAAGCCCATTTTCTGTCATGATTTTTTGTCATAGAAGTAGGACCCCACCACATCTATGATGATATCGGGTTTTGTCACAATTATCGTCATAGAAGTGTCATAAGTATGACAGAAAAAAAATTCGTTCGACCCAAAATGTCATGGATGTGTCTGTTTTTTGTAGTGAATGGTAGATGGGTGAGGACTAGATCTTCGCAGAGTGTCGCGGCGGTGCGTTGCCACCTGGGTTATATGCAGCAAGCCGATAGCTGGTGGCAGGAAACCGGTGAGGGAATAGGCGTGGATTTTACAATTCACCCATGTGGAGCGCGGGAAGACTAAGTGGAGCACACACACAACCCGAATACCGTATCCGGTGCCACGTGTTATTTATCACACAAGTGTTAACATAAGGAAATGCATGTGTAACTTACTAATCATCACACACGAGTACCCGCAGACGCATTGTGTGCGATACTCCTAGCCACCGCAAGCAACTAGTTTGCATTTTTCAAAGTTTTTTGTACACACAGAATCGCACAGGAACTAACTGTATTAACCATCTGTGTTGTAAATTCTCATCGCAAACAGTTCATCCGAGTCGGCTGTTTGCCACGTATCACACACATATTGTTAAGTTGACCCATTTCTGTTGTGTTCGCTAATCGAAAATAGTTCGTCCGAGTGAACCGTATGCCCTATATCACGCACATCTTGATCTGGCTAACCGTTTATGTTGCACTCCCTAATAGCAAACGGTTCATCGGAGCGAACTGTATGCCGTATATCGCACACACATTGATATGGCTGCCCGTTTCTGTTGTTCTGCCTCATCGCAAACTGTTCGAACGGGTTAACCGTGTGCCCTGCATCGCACACGCAACTAAAATCTGAACCGTGTTTGATGCATCCTCCATCGCAAATGTTTTGCACCTTTTTGATGGTTTCTTTTACATCCCCGTTTATGATTAATGCATCGCACACAGTTTCGTGAATGGGTCTCTGATCGTAGTGTCGCGTTAGCAGCATCCTGCAGTAGTGAAAGTGTGAACCACCATCAGTCATTAAATATCTAGGGACTCCAAACCTTGGGAAAATAACTTCCTTAAGCATTTTAATAGAGGTGTTGTGATCAGCACTACTGGTTGGAATAGTTTCTACCCATTTAGTAACATAATCAACAGCAACAAAGATATGTGTATACCCATTAGAGGAAGGAAAAGGTCCCATGTAATCAAATCCCCAAACATCAAATGGTTCAATAGCAAGTGAATAATTCATAGGCATTTCTTGACGCTTACCGATATTACCTATCCTTTGACATTGATCACAAGATAAGACGAACTTACGGGCATCCTTGAAGAGAGTAGGCCAATGAAATCCAGATTGCAATACCTTGTGAGCAGTTCTATCTCCAGCATGATGCCCTCCATAAGCTTTAGAGTGACATTTCCATAGGATTTTTCATGTTCATGCTCAGGTACACAACGTCTAATAATACCATCTACTCCTTCTTTATAAAGATGTGGGTCATCCCAAAAGTAATGTCTTAAATCATAGAAGAATTTTTTTCTTTTGTTGGTATGTGAAGCTAGGTGGTAAATATTTAGCAACAATGTAATTAGCATAGTCAGCATACCAAGGAGTACTGTGAGCAACATTTATTGCAGTTAACTGCTCATCAGGAAAACTATCATCAATAGGTAGTGGGTCATCAAGCACATTTTCAAGCCTAGACAAATTATCAGCTACTGGGTTCTCAGCTCCTTTTCTATCAATGATATGTAAATCAAATTCTTGTAACAAAAGAACCCATCGAATAAGTCTAGGTTTAGCATCTTTCTTTTCCATAAGATATTTGATAGCAGCATGGTCTGTGTGAACAATTACTTTGGAATCAACAATATAAGGTCTAAATTTATCACAAGCAAACACCACTACTAAGAATTATTTTTCAGTAGTAGCATAATTTCTTTGAGCACTGTCTAAAGTTTTACTAGCATAATGAATTACATTAAGTTTCTTATCAATTCTTTGTCCTAGAACAGCACCAACAGCATAATCACTAGCATCACACATAATTTCAAAAGGCAAGTTCCAATTAGGTGGTTGAACAATAGGTGCAGAAATTAAGGCTTTCTTGAGTGTTTCAAAGGCTTCTAAACAATCATCATCAAAAACAAAAGGAATATCCTTTTGCAAAAGACAAGTGAGAGGCCTAGAAATTTTAGAAAAGTCTTTGATAAATCTCCTATAGAAACCAACATGACTTAAGAAACTATGAACACCTTTTATATCTTTAGGACATGGCATTTTCTCAATTGCATCAACCTTAGCTTTGTCCACTTCAATACCTCTTTCAGAAATTTTTTGACCCAAGACAATGCCTTCATTAACCATAAAGTGGCACTTCTCCCAATTCAAGACAAGATTTGTTTGTTCACATCTCTGCAAAACTCGATCAAGATTGCTTAAACAATCATCAAAAGACTTCCCATAAACAGAAAAGTCATCAATGAAAACCTCAACAATCTTTTCACAAAAGTCAGAGAATATAGCAGCCATACATCTTTGAAAGGTTTGCAGGTGCATTACATAAACCGAAAGGCATACGTCTATAAGCACAAGTTCCAAAGGGACAAGTAAAAGTGGTCTTTTCTTGATCAGGTTGAGAAACAGGTATTTGTGAAAAACCAGAATATCCATCAAGGAAGCAAAAATGTGTTTGCTTGGATAATCTTTCAAGCATTTGATCAATAAAAGGCAGAGGGTAATGATCTTTTCTAGTTGCTTTGTTTAATTTTCTAAAATCAATTACCATTCTATAGCCTGTAACAATTCTTGGTGGAATAAGTTCATTCTTATCATTAGGAACAACAGTTATACCTCCTTTATTAGGGACACAATGAACAGGACTTACACATCTACTATCAGCTATAGGATAGATTATACCTGCTTCCAGAAGTTTTAATATTTCCGTTCTTACCACTTCTTTCATTTTCGGATTTAACCGACATTGGTGATCAACAACGGGTTTAGCATCAGGTTCCATATTAATTTTTTGCTGACATAGAGAGGGACTAATGCCCTTTAAATCATCAAGAGTATATCCAATAGCAGCTCGGTGCTTCTTTAGAACTTTCAATAATCTTTCTTCTTCATGTTCTGAAAGGTTGGCACTGATAATAACAGATATATCTTCTTTTCATCAAGATAAGCATATTTCAAAGTGTCTGGTAATTGTTTTAATTCAAACACAGGATCACCTTTAGGTGGAGGAGGACCTCCTAGAGTTTCAATAGGCAAATTGCGTTTAAGCAGAGGACGTTGTTCAAAGAAAATCTTATCTATTTCATTTCTTTCATGCATATGTAAATCATTTTTATGGTCTAGCAAATATTGTTCTAAAGGATCAGTAGGTCGTACAACAATAGAAGCAAGACCAATTAACTCATCCTTACTAGGCAATTCTTTTTCATGAAGCTTTCTACTAAACTTGGAAAAATTAAATTCATGAGACTCATCACCAAAACTAACACCGACGGTTTGCTTCTCACAATCTATTCTAGCATTAATGGTATTCAAGAAAGGTCTACCAAAGAAAATGGGACAAAAGTCATCTTGTGGGGAACCAAGAACAAGAAAATCAGTAGGGTATTTTATTTTCCCACACAAGACTTCAACATCTCTAACAATGCCAATTGGTGATATAGTGTCTCTATTAGCAAGCTTAATAGTAACATCTATGTCTTCTATCTCTGCGGGTGCTATGTCATACATAATTTCTTGATATAAGGTGTAAGGAGTAGCACTCACACTAGCACCTATGTCACATAAACCATGATAACAATGATCTCCTATTTTAACTGAGATTACGGGCATGCCAACAACAAGTCTATGTTTATCTTTTTTATCAGGTTTGGTAATTCTAGCAGCTTCTTCACAGAAGTAAATAACATGCCCTGATACGTCTCCGTCGTATCTATAATTTTTTATTGTTTCATGCCAATATTATACAACTTTTACATACTTTTGGCAACTTTTTATATGATTTATTGGACTAACCTTTGATCCAGTGCCTAGTGCCAGTTTCTGTTTTCTGCATGTTTTTTGTATCGCAGAGTATCCATATCAAACGAAGTCCAAATGCAATAAAACTTTACGGATAATTATTTTGGAATATATGTGATTTTTGGGAGTTGTAATTACCGCAAACGGAAGCCCACACAGCCCACAAGACACCAGGGCACGCCCCAGGCCCCTGGCGCGTGGTGGTGGGTTGTGCCCTCCTCAAAGGTCAGTTGGAGCTCTACTTCAGGCGCAAGGAAGCTTATATCTAGAAAAAAATTGTGTTAAAAATCTCAGCGCAATCGGAGTTACGGATCTCCCGGAATATAATAAACGGTTTTCGGCCAGATCTGGGGAACGCGAAACAAAAGGGAACAAAGAGGGAGATCCAATCTCGGAGGGGCTCCCGCCGCTCTGCGGCCATGGAGGCCATGGACCAGAGGGGGAACTTTCCTCCCATCTAGGGGGGAGGCCAAGGAAGAAGAAGAAGGAGGGGGCTCTCTCCCCCTCTCTCCCGATGGCGCTGGAGTGCCACCGGGGCCCGGATTGTGACGGCGGTGTACATCAACAACCTTTCTACCATCAACACCAACTTTCTCCCCCTCTATGCAGCGGTGTAACACCTCTTCCCCCTGCTGTAATCTCTACTTAAACATGGTGCTCAACTCCGTATATTATTTCCCAATGATCTATGGTTATCCTATGATGTTTGAGTAGATCCGTTTTGTCCTGTGGGTTAATCGTGATCTTGGTTGGTATGATTGTATATTTTATTTATGGTGCTGTCCTACGGTGCCCTCCATTCTCGCGCAAATGTGAGGGGCCCCCACTGTAGGGTGTTGCAATATGTTCATGGTTTGCTTATTGTCAGTGTTGCGGGGGATGACAGTAGCCCAAATGCGGATAAGTGGGTTATGGCGTATGAGAGTAGAGAGGACTTGATACTTAATGCTATTGTTGGGTTTCACGACCTTAATGATCTTTAGTAGTTGCAGATGCTTGCTAGGGGTCAATCATAAGTGCATATGATCCAAGTAGAGAAAGTATGTTAGCTCATGCCTCTCCCTCATATAAAATTACAAGAATGATTACCGGTACTTGTTATCGATTGCCTAGGGAGAAATAACTTTCTTGTTGACAAAATCTCTCTACTAAAACTAACTTAGTCATGTCTTTATATAAACAGCCCCTAGATTTTATTTACGTGCTCTTTATTATCTTGCAAACCTATCCTATCACACCTACAAAGTACTTCTAGTTTCATACTTGTTCTAGGTAAAGCGAACGTCAATCGTGCGTAGAGTTGTATCGGTGGTCGATAGAACTTGAGGAAATATTTGTTCTACCTTTAGCTCCTCGTTGGGTTCGACACTCTTACTTATCGAAAGAGGTTACAATTGATCCCCTATACTTGTGGGTTATCAAGACCTTTTTCTGGCGCCGTTGCCGGGGAGCAATAGCGTGGCGTGAATATTCTCGTGTGTGCTTGTTTGCTTTATCACTAAGTAGTTTTTATTTCTTGTTCTAAGTTGTTCTCTATCTTTAGTTATGGATATGGAACATGAAACAACAAAATAATTAGTTGTTCTTGCTACTCATGGAGATGGGGAACCTCCTAAAACCCTCGATGCTCGTTATGTAAAAGATATTATGTACTACTTTGATAATCCTGAGAAAACCCCATTTAACTATATAATGGGAGTAACGTTGGATCAACGTGAATACTTTAGGGATTATCGGGGGGGGGGGGGGGGGGGGGGGGGGGGGGGGGGGGGGGGGGGGGGGGGGGGGGGGGGGGGGGGGGGGGGGGGGGGGGGGGGGGGGGGGGGGGGGGGGGGGGGGGGGGGGGGGGGGGGGGGGGGGGGGGGGGGGGGGGGGGGGGGGGGGGGGGGGGGGGGGGGGGGGGGGGGGGGGGGGGGGGGGGGGGGGGGGGGGGGGGGGGGGGGGGGGGGGGGGGGGGGGGGGGGGGGGGGGGGGGGGGGGGGGGGGGGGGGGGGGGGGGGGGGGGGGGGGGGGGGGGGGGGGGGGGGGGGGGGGGGGGGGGGGGGGGGGGGGGGGGGGGGGGGGGGGGGGGGGGGGGGGGGGGGGGGGGGGGGGGGGGGGGGGGGGGGGGGGGGGGGGGGGGGGGGGGGGGGGGGGGGGGGGGGGGGGGGGGGGGGGGGGGGGGGGGGGGGGGGGGGGGGGGGGGGGGGGGGGGGGGGGGGGGGGGGGGGGGGGGGGGGGGGGGGGGGGGGGGGGGGGGGGGGGGGGGGGGGGGGGGGGGGGGGGGGGGGGGGGGGGGGGGGGGGGGGGGGGGGGGGGGGGGGGGGGGGGGGGGGGGGGGGGGGGGGGGGGGGGGGGGGGGGGGGGGGGGGGGGGGGGGGGGGGGGGGGGGGGGGGGGGGGGGGGGGGGGGGGGGGGGGGGGGGGGGGGGGGGGGGGGGGGGGGGGGGGGGGGGGGGGGGGGGGGGGGGGGGGGGGGGGGGGGGGGGGGGGGGGGGGGGGGGGGGGGGGGGGGGGGGGGGGGGGGGGGGGGGGGGGGGGGGGGGGGGGGGGGGGGGGGGGGGGGGGGGGGGGGGGGGGGGGGGGGGGGGGGGGGGGGGGGGGGGGGGGGGGGGGGGGGGGGGGGGGGGGGGGGGGGGGGGGGGGGGGGGGGGGGGGGGGGGGGGGGGGGGGGGGGGGGGGGGGGGGGGGGGGGGGGGGGGGGGGGGGGGGGGGGGGGGGGGGGGGGGGGGGGGGGGGGGGGGGGGGGGGGGGGGGGGGGGGGGGGGGGGGGGGGGGGGGGGGGGGGGGGGGGGGGGGGGGGGGGGGGGGGGGGGGGGGGGGGGGGGGGGGGGGGGGGGGGGGGGGGGGGGGGGGGGGGGGGGGGGGGGGGGGGGGGGGGGGGGGGGGGGGGGGGGGGGGGGGGGGGGGGGGGGGGGGGGGGGGGGGGGGGGGGGGGGGGGGGGGGGGGGGGGGGGGGGGGGGGGGGGGGGGGGGGGGGGGGGGGGGGGGGGGGGGGGGGGGGGGGGGGGGGGGGGGGGGGGGGGGGGGGGGGGGGGGGGGGGGGGGGGGGGGGGGGGGGGGGGGGGGGGGGGGGGGGGGGGGGGGGGGGGGGGGGGGGGGGGGGGGGGGGGGGGGGGGGGGGGGGGGGGGGGGGGGGGGGGGGGGGGGGGGGGGGGGGGGGGGGGGGGGGGGGGGGGGGGGGGGGGGGGGGGGGGGGGGGGGGGGGGGGGGGGGGGGGGGGGGGGGGGGGGGGGGGGGGGGGGGGGGGGCTCATAAAGGGAAATTGTTATGGGATCAAATTCATATGTTGCATTGGTATGCTTGGAATTTATGCCAGAGATATGATTATACTTGTTGCTCTAGGATGAATGCTCCACATCTTCCCTTTTCATGTGAATTTAATGATAATGAAACCTTGGCTTCTTATGCTAGAGGTATATATGATTACTATGATGTGGAACAAATAGAAGAATTTGTTGCTTTTAAGGGTGCTTATGAAATTGAATCTTTGTTTGAAGATTTTGATGATTCAGTTTATAGACCTGAAAATTTTGCCATCCTTAAATATTGCTATGATAATTATAAATTCAATTCCGATATTGATGCATTTATTGAGAAAGTCCCCGCTGTCCAAGAAGAGACTAATATTTTGCAGGAGTCTATGGAAGAAGGAATTGATGAAACTATGAGCTCATTGGATGAAAAAGATGATGATGAGAGCGAAGAACAAAAGGAGGAAGAGCGAATTGATCACTCGTGCCCACCTTCTAATGAGAGTAACTCTTTGATAAGCCACAAGTATAGGGGATCGCAACAGTTTTCGAGGGTAGAGTATTCAACCCAAAGGGGGGGGGGGGGGGGGGGGGGGGGGGGGGGGGGGGGGGGGGGGGGGGGGGGGGGGGGGGGGGGGGGGGGGGGGGGGGGGGGGGGGGGGGGGGGGGGGGGGGATTTAGTAGCAAGTAATATGGAAGTAACGGTAACGGTAGCAAAAGTAATATTTTTGGTGTTTTGTAGTGATTGTAACAGTAGCAACAAAAAAGTAAATAAGCGAAGACCAATATGTGAAAAGCTCGTAGGCATTGGATCGGTGATGGAGAATTATGCCGGATGGGGTTCATCATGTAACAATCATAACATAGGGTGACACTGAACTAGCTCCAATTCATCAATGTAATGTAGGCATGTATTCCGAATATAGTCATACGTGCTTATGGAAAAGAATTTGCATGACATCTATTGTCCTACCCTCCCATGGCAGCGGGGTCCTAATCGAAACTAAGGGATATTAAGGCCTCCTTTTAATAGAGTACCAGAACAAAGCATTAGCACATAGTGAATACATGAACTCCTCAAACTACGGCCATCACCGGGAGTGGTCCTGATTATTCGGGGTTCGGGGTTGCCGGATCATAACACATAGTAGGTGACTATAGACTTGCAAGATAGGATCAAGAACTCACATATATTCACGAAAACATAATAGGTTCAGATATGAAATTATGGCACTCGGGCCCTAGTGACAAGCGTTAAGCATAGCAAAGTCAGGGGGGGGGGGGGGGGGGGGGGGGGGGGGGGGGGGGGGGGGGGGGGGGGGGGGGGGGGGGGGGGGGGGGGGGGGGGGGGGGGGGGGGGGGGGGGGGGGGGGGGGGGGGGGGGGGGGGGGGGGGGGGGGGGGGGGGGGGGGGGGGGGGGGGGGGGGGGGGGGGGGGGGGGGGGGGGGGGGGGGGGGGGGGGGGGGGGGGGGGGGGGGGGGGGGGGGGGGGGGGGGGGGGGGGGGGGGGGGGGGGGGGGGGGGGGGGGGGGGGGGGGGGGGGGGGGGGGGGGGGGGGGGGGGGGGGGGGGGGGGGGGGGGGGGGGGGGGGGGGGGGGGGGGGGGGGGGGGGGGGGGGGGGGGGGGGGGGGGGGGGGGGGGGGGGGGGGGGGGGGGGGGGGGGGGGGGGGGGGGGGGGGGGGGGGGGGGGGGGGGGGGGGGGGGGGGGGGGGGGGGGGGGGGGGGGGGGGGGGGGGGGGGGGGGGGGGGGGGGGGGGGGGGGGGGGGGGGGGGGGGGGGGGGGGGGGGGGGGGGGGGGGGGGGGGGGGGGGGGGGGGGGGGGGGGGGGGGGGGGGGGGGGGGGGGGGGGGGGGGGGGGGGGGGGGGGGGGGGGGGGGGGGGGGGGGGGGGGGGGGGGGGGGGGGGGGGGGGGGGGGGGGGGGGGGGGGGGGGGGGGGGGGGGGGGGGGGGGGGGGGGGGGGGGGGGGGGGGGGGGGGGGGGGGGGGGGGGGGGGGGGGGGGGGGGGTATGTAAAGCCAGCATTCAAGTTTTCAGCAAAGATTATGAACTAACCATATTTACAATAACACTTAGGTCTCATGTTTACTCATGTCAATGGCATAATCAACTAGCGAGCAATAATAGCAAATCTCGGATGACAACACTTTCTCAAAACAATCATGATATGATATAACAAGATGGTATCTCGCTAGCCCTTTCTGACACCGCAAAACATAAATGCAGAGCACCTTTGAAGATCAAGGACTGACTAAACATTGTAATTCATGGTAAAAGAGATCCAGTCATAGTCATACCCAATATAGATTAATAGTAATGGATGCAAATGACAGCGGTGCTCTCCAGCTGGTGCTTTTTAATAAGAGGGTGATGACTCAATGTAAAAGTAAATAGATAGGCCCTTTGCAGAGGGAAGCAGTGATTTGTAGAGGTGCCAGAGCTCGATTTTTAAATAGCGATGAATAATATTTTCCCCCCCCCCCCCCCCCCCCCCCCCCCCCCCCCCCCCCCCCCCCCCCCCCCCCCCCCCCCCCCCCCCCCCCCCCCCCCCCCCCCCCCCCCCCCCCCCCCCCCCCCCCCCCCCCCCCCCCCCCCCCCCCCCCCCCCCCCCCCCCCCCCCCCCCCCCCCCCCCCCCCCCCCCCCCCCCCCCCCCCCCCCCCCCCCCCCCCCCCCCCCCCCCCCCCCCCCCCCCCCCCCCCCCCCCCCCCCCCCCCCCCCCCCCCCCCCCCCCCCCCCCCCCTTGATTTGAGAATGGGACTGGGCATCCCGGTGACCATCGATTTTCTCGTGAGTGAGGAGCGGAGTCCACTCCTCTTGAGAATAACCGGCCTAGCATGGAGGATACAAGCAGCCCTAGTTGATACATGAGCTATTCGAGCATACAAAACAGAATGTTTATTTGAAGGTTTAGAGTTTGGCACATACAAATTTACTTAGAACGGCAGGTAGATACCATATATAGGTAGGTTTAGTGGACTCATATGGAATAACTTTGGGGTTTATGGAATTGGATGCACACGTAGTATTCTCGCTTAGTACAAGTGAAGGCTAGAAAAAGACTGGGAGGCGACCAGCTAGAGAGCGACAACAGTCATGAACATGCATTAAAATTAATCAACATCGAATGCAAGCATGAGTAGGACATGATTCACCATGAACATAAATATCGTAGAGGCTATGTTGATTTTGTTTCAACTACATGCATCAGCATGTGCCAAGTCAAGCCACTTGAATCGTTCAAAGGATGATACCACCCTATCATACCACACCACAACCATTTTAATAGCATGTTGGCACGCCCCCCCCCCCCCCCCCCCCCCCCCCCCCCCCCCCCCCCCCCCCCCCCCCCCCCCCCCCCCCCCCCCCCCCCCCCCCCCCCCCCCCCCCCCCCCCCCCCCCCCCCCCCCCCCCCCCCCCCCCCCCCCCCCCCCCCCCCCCCCCCCCCCCCCCCCCCCCCCCCCCCCCCCCCCCCCCCCCCCCCCCCCCCCCCCCCCCCCCCCCCCCCCCCCCCCCCCCCCCCCCCCCCCCCCCCCCCCCCCCCCCCCCCCCCCCCCCCCCCCCCCCCCCCCCCCCCCCCCCCCCCCCCCCCCCCCCCCCCCCCCCCCCCCCCCCCCCCCCCCCCCCCCCCCCCCCCCCCCCCCCCCCCCCCCCCCCCCCCCCCCCCCCCCCCCCCCCCCCCCCCCCCCCCCCCCCCCCCCCCCCCCCCCCCCCCCCCCCCCCCCCCCCCCCCCCCCCCCCCCCCCCCCCCCCCCCCCCCCCCCCCCCCCCCCCCCCCCCCCCCCCCCCCCCCCCCCCCCCCCCCCCCCCCCCCCCCCCCCCCCCCCCCCCCCCCCCCCCCCCCCCCCCCCCCCCCCCGCCGCCAAGCCCTAAACTCTCTCGGGAGGGCTGATCTGGAGTCCATTCGGGGCTCCAGAGAGGGGAATCTGTCACCATCGTCATCATCAACCTTCCTCCATCACCAATTTCATGATGCTCACCGTCGTGTGTGAGTAATTCCATCGTAGGCTTGCTGGACGGTGATGGGTTGGATGAGATTTATCATGTAATCGAGTTAGTTTTGTTAGGGTATGATCCCTGGTATCCACTATGTTCTGAGATTGATGTTGCTATGACTTTGCTATGCTTAATGCTTGTCACTAGGGCCCGAGTGCCATGATTTCAGATCTGAACCTATTATGTTTTCATGAATATATGTGAGTTCGTGATCCTATCTTGCAAGTCTATAGTCACCTATTATGTGTTATGATTCGTTAACCCCAAAGTGACAATAATCAGGATACTTACCAGTGATGACTGTCGTTTGAGGAGTTCATGTATTCACTATGTGTTAATGCTTTGGTCTGGTACTCTATTAAAAGGAGGCCTTAATATCCCTTAGTTTCCAATAGGACCCTGCTACCACGGGAGGGTAGGGCAAAAGATGTCATGGAAGTTCTTTTCCATAAGCATGTATGACTATATTCGGAATACATGCCTACATTACATTGATGAACTGGAGCTAGTTCTGTGTCACCCTATGTTATGACTGTTACATGATCGATCGCATCCGGCATAATTCTCCATCACTGATTCAATGCCTACGAGCTTTTCCTATATTGTTCTTCGCTTATTTACTTTTCCGTTGCTACTGTTACAATCACTATAAAACCCAAAAATATTACTTTT